>CBVK0101411802.1:0-20393 GCA_900067695.1 Picea abies | reverse complement strand
CTTCTGGAGGAATTCTCAGGTCAAGGTTAAGGTGCTCGGAGGGAGGCTTCGACTTGTGGTTGGGTGACGAGGGTATCATCAATGGTAAAATGAGCACACCATCTTCTATATTCTAACAATGTATTGCGTGGTATGGAATGCAATGGAATGGATTATGACATAATGGACTATGACAAAAAAATTTCCATTTGATTTGGTCCATTTGATTTAGTCAAAGAATGTTTGATAACAAAAAAATTTCCACAATGTAACTGAGATATGTCCACATACTTTATTTAGACAAAATTGTAATTGACGGGATCATGATTTGGTCAAAGGTTGTCCACAATATAACCACCATACGTTATTTAGACAAATTATAACTAACATGACTTTGATATGATACAAGTTTTTCCACATTGTAACTGTCACATGTCAATATACAGGAAGGTGGACTCGGGAAAAAGTTTATAATTATGGATATGATATGATAATGTAGTGCACGAATGTGAAGTGAAGAATAAGTTTGCAACTGTTCACAAGAACAGAAATATAAATCTGCAAGTCTGCATTAAAAGGTTTATTTTTTCTTTGAAATTAGGGTAGAAGGGTGGTGCTAGGATGAGTTGTAGCTCATTGAGGATTGGAGTCCTCATAATTTGTATCAGTTTGGTACCTGAGAGGATTGGAGTCGTCATCATTTGTATCAGGTTGGTTCCTGAGAGGATTTGAGTCCTCATCATTTTGTAACAGGTTGGTGCCTAAGAGGATTGGTGTCCTCATTATCTGTGACAAGTGGGTGCTTATTGAATTTAAGTGTAAGTTGGTGCTTGCAAAATAACATAAAGAAAGAATATTTTTGGTTTTCTCCCGCATTGGGTTTCCACATAAAATCCTGGTGTACTATGTTCACTGTGATGTTTTCATTTCTGATTGTCATTAAGTGTGTTGGTTTAATTTGTGTTTTTCATTAAGTGTGATGTTTTGATTTCTCCTTGTTCTTGTCATTAAGTGCACACTACTGATAAATTAAATGGTTGGAAGAAAAGAAACATACATAAATTTAATACAATATTGATTCACCCCCCCTCCTCTAAGTATTATTGTGAGTTTAAAAAATTGGTATCAAGGTGAGGTTCCTTCAGTAACAGTCTAATAGCTGGAAGGAAGATTACACAGAGAATATGAAAAGTAAATATGTTTTTCTTTCTTCAACCAGACCTCCTCTGTTCAATGGAACAATATTTTCCTTTTGGAAAATCAGAATGAATACCTATTTGATGTCTCTTGTTATGGAAATATGGAAAATCGTGGTAGATGGTTATAAAATCCCAACAAATCTTCCAATTGATGAAGATGGAAAGAAACATTACTGAAAAAATTCTAGAGCTATGAATTCCATCCAAGGTGGACTTGCAGAAACATAGTTTGTTAGAGTGGTGCAACTGGAATCTGTAAAGGAAATATGGGACAAACTGGTAAACAATTATGAAGGTGGTGTGAAAGTAAAATTGTCCAAACTTCAATCCCTCAAAATGAAATTTGAAAGTCTAAGGATGAGTGAATATGAGAATGTTGCAATTTTATTTCTCAGAGTGGATGAAAATGTAAACACTATGAAAGGATTGAGTGAAAAGATTAGAGAAGTTGTGGTAGTTCAGAAGGTTCTAAGATCTCTTCCCTCAAGACTTGATTCAAAAGTATTTGTTATAGAAGAAATGCATGAACTAGATAAACTGACTATGGATAGGCTACATGGAATACTGACTGCTTATGAGATGAGGACTAAAAAGGATCAACCAAATCTAAAGGATGTAGTTTTCAAATCATCAGTCAAATCATCAACATCTCAAGACCATGATTCATCAGAACACTTCTCGGATGAAGAAGAAGCTAAATTTGTCAGAAACTAAAGAGAGGCTATGAAAATACAAAGATATGTTACCATTTAAATGTTTTCATTGTGTTAAAGTTGGCCATTTTGATTCTAAGTGTCTCGTCGAAAGAAATAACATCAATGAAAAGGAAAGGAAAGGAAAGGATAAACCTAGTGATTTTTAAAATTATTTTAAAATGAATAGTTTTTATTCAAAAGAGGACATCAACAGCTCTGAATAAGAAGAAGATGAGCCTAATGTAATTTAGGATGAAAAAATTCTCATGGCTTTGGAGCAACACAAATTTGATCAAACAGACACAAAAGAGTGTGAAGGTGTAGTAGACATGGAAGGAGAACTCATTATTGCTCTGGAGGAAATTTCCCGACTTAAGAAAAATAGTAGACTAATAAAATAAAATGTGTAGGTCTACAAAAAAAGACAATGAGGTTAGTGAAGAAAAAATCATCTTAAAAATCCAGCTAGAAGAAGCCAAAAGAAAAGGAGAATATATAAACTAGAAGATGAAATAGTTGTCTTAAGAAAATATTTAGAGAAATCTAAGACTCAAATAAAATTCATAAATGGATATGAAACTATGGATAAAATCTTGAGAAATCAAAGGTCACTATATGAAGAGACAAGGCTGGGATATAAAAAAAGTTTAAAATTTTTCAAAGTTGAATCAATAACCAACAAGTCAAACAGTGGAAAGGCTACAAGTTATGCAAATGCTCTGAAGGGAAACAACATTCAGTCGAACAATGCAAAATATGAAAAGAAGAATAAGTCTAAATTGAATCATCACTATTATGAAGAAAGGAAGCAACAAGAGTTTGAATATTATCAAGATGGCAGACAAATATCAATTCCCACAAGTAATTTTTTTATTCCAAGGCATCCAAATTTATTTTATGGATATTGGTTTGCTTGTGGAAATTTTGGACATGAAACTCTAAGTTGTATACTTTTTAGATACAACATAAATGTAAGAACAAGATCAAACAAATCTAAAAAGGCTATGGTTCAAAATTCTTTCTCTCCTTTACTGAATGACATCAAGTGCCACATATGAAATAATTTTGGACATAAAGCAAGTGAATGCAGAAGAAAGTTGTTTCCTGTATTTAAGCAAGACAAAAAATAAGACTTTACCAAGGTTTGGAGGAAGAAAAACAAAAAATAAGAAAATTGTGGACTAACTCTATATGCCAACAATCAAGAAAATAAATGGTACATTGACAGTGGCTTCTCCAAGCACATGAAAGGAGATAAAAGTAAGTTTGAATTCTTAACTGAAGAAAAAGGTGGTAATGTCACTTTTGGAAACAATGGTCCAGCTAGAATTAGAGGAAAAGGAACATTTGTTTTAGATGAAGATAAAAAGGGAAATACCAAAGCACAAAATGTGTTGTATGCTGAGGGTCTAAAACATAACTTATTCAATGTAAGTCAAATGTGTGACCAAGGACACACTGTTCTTTTTCATTCAAGAGGTTGTAAGGTAATGGATGCAAATACATGGAAGATTGTTCTAAAGGTAGTCAGAACTTTAGGGAATGTGTATGTTTTGGAAGAAGGCAAAGAAAAATGGTGCATTGGTAAACTAATGAAAGTTGGCTTTGGCACAAAAGACTAGGTCATCTCATTTTTTATCAGCTTGTTAAGATGAGAAGAAAATATGCTTTAAGATATATGCCTAAAATCGTCAAACCTAAGAATATTATCTACAAGTCATGTCAGTTTGGAAAATAATCAAGATTCCAGTTCAAGGCAAGAGAACACTCCACCACTCAACCTCTTGAGTTGATTCACACGGATATTTGTGGCCCTACTAGTACACAATCCCATAGAGGTGAAAGATATTTCATTTTTTTAATTAACAACTATACCATGATGGATTGGGTGGGATTGTTGAGGCATAAATTTGAGGCTTTTGAAAAAATTAAAATCTTCAAGGCGTGGGTAGAAAATGAAATGGAATTTAAAATCAAATGCCTAAGGTTAGACAAAGGAAGAGAATTCACATATGATGAATTCAATAGTTTTTGTGAAAAAACATGGGATAAAGAGACAATTTTCTATTGCTAGAACCCCTCAGCAAAATGGAGTAGTGGAAAGGATGAACATAAAAGTTCAAGAAATGGCTAGAGACATGCTTGATGAATCAGAAGTACCCAAAACATTTTGGGGAGAAGTTGTTAAAACTGATGTCAACATCCTCAACAAAGCACACATAAGAGTAAATAGTGATAAAAACACCTTATGAGTTGTGGCATGGAATACCAACATCGATACAACACTTAAAAAACTTTGGAAACAAATGCTACATTAAAATAAATGAAGATAACTTAGGAAAGTTTTATTCCAAAGAAGATGAAGGTATCATGTTGGGATACTCCTCCAAAATTAAAGGATACAAATTCTACAAAAAAAGGCTCCACAAGATAGTTGAAAATATAGATGTAAAGGTAAATGAAGGACCATTTCATTCAATGAGACTCCAGTATTATGTTGACTCAGATGAAGAACTAGTGAAAAATTAACCATAAAATGACAACATAAATGGGAATCAAGAAGCAGAGGTTTCAAAAGAATGGGAAAGAATGGAAACATCACAACCAAAGACGCCATCAAGGTATGTTCGAAAACATCATCCAAAAAGTCAAATTCTTGGAAATAAGGAGACAGGTTTACAAACTAGAAGAAAAATTATAGATACATCTACCTGTACAAACTTTGCATTGTTGTCCATGATTGAACCCCAAAGTTTTTTACAAGCAAGCCAGGATGACCATTGGATCAAAGCCATGAATGAAGAACTAGACCAAATAGAGAAAAATAAGACATGGGATCTTGTTCCAAGACCAAAATAAAATAATGTAATTGGAACTGAATGGGTATACATAAACAAGTTCAATGAAGATGGACAAATAGTTAGAAACAAGGCCAGATTGGTATGCAAAGGGTATGCTCAAGTTGAAGGAGTGGACTTTGAAGAAAAAATTTCCCATGTTGCAAGAATCGAAGCCATAAGGATGTTTTTGGCTTTTGCATGCTACAAAAAATTCAAAGTTTATCAGATGGACCTCAAATCAACATTTTTAAATGGTGACCTTGAGGAAGAAGTTTATGTGGAACAACCAAAAGGATTTTTTCTAACTGACAAAAAGGATTATGTCTACAGATTAAAGAAATTTCTATATGGGATAAAATAGGCTCCAAGATCTTGGTATTACATATTAGACAAGTATTTTCACTAGCAAGGATTCAAAAAGGGAATTACTGATAGTAATTTATACATCAAGGATGAAGGTAATGATCTGTTAATTATTGTGGTATATGTTGATGATATTATTTTTGGTAGTAATATTGAGTTGACGAGTAAGAAGTTTTCAACTGTAATGCAACAAGAGTTTGAGATGTCCATGTTAGGAGAACTCTCTTTATTTCTTTGTTTACAAATTCATCAATCCAAAAAAGGAATTTTTATTTCCCAAAGTAATATCTCAAGGAAATTTTGAAGAAGTTTGGAATGGAAAACTGTGCACCAGTAAGTACTCCTATTACTACCAGTTGCAAACTCAGCAAGGATGACGATGCTTCAGAGGAAGATCAAACCATGTATAGATCCATGATAGGAAGTCTACTTTACCTCACAACTTCAATACCTAACATCATGGAAGTTGTTGGTTTGGTAGGAAGGTTTCAGTCAAATCCCAAGGAAACTCATGTTCTTGCAGTCAAAATAATATTAAGATATTTTCAAGGCATTAGTGTCCAAAAACCACATACCTTGTTCTCATAGCTTATACATATGGACATTGGGTAGGAAGTATTGATGATAGAAAAAGAACGAGTGGATGTGCATTTTTACTTGGAATTTGTTTAATATCTTGGCTCAGGAAGAAGAAAAATTATATTTCCCTCTCTACAGCTGAAGCAAAGTATATAGCTGCAACATCTTGTTGTACACAAGTATTATGGATAAATACCAATATTAAGGATATTCAAGTTCCCTGTGACCAACCTATTTCTATCATATTCGATAACACAAGTGCTATCAATCTCTCCAAAATTCTAGTTCAACACTCTAAAACTAAGCATATCCCCATCAAGTATCACTTTCTTAGAGAAAATGTTCAAGATTGGGTGGTTAAATTAGAACATGTTCCTTCCAAAGAGAAAATTGCAGATATATTTACCAAGGCATTACCTAAGGTCTCTTTTGATTAATTCAGAGAGAAGTTGGGAGTCCTTCCCACTCTGCATTCAAATGTATAAACCTTCACTATAGGTTTGAGGCTACCCAGCTTCAGGGGGGAGACACTCTCAAAATGTGCGCAGTTAGTAGGGAAGTTCCCTTTTCCATTGATGTCAAAGGGGGATAAAAATAAAGTTGTGATAAAGAGGAGCATACAAAAAGGGGGATTAAATTCCAAAGGTACACACTAACAGGGGGAGAAAATCAACAATAGAGTTTCCATCAATGACAAATGGTGGGATGTTGAGACTAGTGTTTTCATTGATGTAAAATTCCACAGTCATAGTACGTAGTTGTGAAAGTGTGCAGTTATAAAGGTAAGACACCAAGAAGACATCAAAGTTTGTAGTTTTGAGAAGACTGTGTTGTCAATGCTATCAATGGGAAAATACAGAGTCCCTAGATAAGACAGAGTACAGAAAAGAGAATAGGAGATAGATTTTCAAATGTAATGTACATGACCTGCAGACAGTATGGCACAAAAGAAGTAGAAGTGTGATGGAATGGATTACATGGAATGAATTGTGTGGTTTTTTATTGCACATACAATATGGTTCACAAGAAGTAGAAGTGTTACAGTGTGATAGCAGATAATGCGACAATGACAGTGTGACAGTGGACAATTCGATAGTGTGATAGTGCGAAAGTGTGAAAGTGTGATGATGTGACAGTGCGACAGTGCGACAATGAGATAGTGTGATGATGTGACAGTGTGAAATAGGAAAGTGCAATGGCATCATAGTGAGACAATGTGAAAGTGAAACTGTGTGAGAGTGTGACAGTGCGACAGTGGACAATGCGATGGTGTGACAGTGCAACAGTGTGATAGTGCAACTGTGTGACAGTGTGACAATGGGGAGTATGGAACTATGTGTTATAGAATGTGACAGAATAAACTATGATGGAATGGATTATGAAGGAATGGACTAAGCGATATGAATTACATGATATGAATGACGTGGTATGGTCTACATGGTATGGATTGCGCATTATGGACTGTGATGAAATGGACCATGACAGAATGGACTATGACAAAAATTTGTTTGTTTGATTTGGTCCATTTGATTTAGTCAAATAATGTTCAATAACATAATTTTTTCTACAATGTAACCGACATATGTCCAAATACTTTATTTAGATGAAATTGTAATTGACATGATCGTGATTTTGTCAAAGGTTGTCCACAATATAACCGTCATACTTTATTTAGAAAAATTATAACTAACATGACTTTGATATGATAAAAGTTTGTCCACATTGTAACTGTCACACGTCAACATAAAGGAAGGTGGAACCAGGAAAAATGATATAAGTATGGATATTCTCTGATTATGTAGTGCACAGATGTGAAGTGAAGAATAAGATTGCAACTATTCACAAGAAGGAAAATATAAATCCACAAGTCTGCATTGAACGGTTTATTTTTTCTCTTAAATTAGGGTGGAAGGGTGGTGTTAGGGTGATTTGTATCTCACTTAGGATTGGAGTCCTCATAATTTGTATCAGGTTGGTTCCTGATAGGATTAGAGTCCTCATCATTTGTATCAAGTTGGTGCCTTAGAGGATTGGAGTCCTCATAATTTTGTAACAGGTTGGTGCTTGAGAGGATTGGTGTCCTCATTATATGTGATAGGTGGGTTCCTATTGATTTGAATTGTAAGTTGGTGCTTGCAGAATAACATAAATAAAGAAGATTTGTGGTTTTCTCCCGCATTGGGTTTCCACGTAAAGTCCCGATGTACTATGTTCATTGTGATCTTTTTCATTTCTTCTTGTCATTAAGTGTGCTAGTTTAATTTTTGTTTCTCATTAAGTGTGTTGTTTTGATTTCTTCTTGTTCTTGTCATTAAGTTTGCACACCTGATAAATTAAATGGTTGGAAGAAAAGAAAAATACAAAAATTTAATACAATACCGATTCACCCCTCGCTCTCAGTATTGCTATGAGTTTCAACATTTTCTCCTAAATAAGATAAAATTAATTTATTATAAATTAGTGACCTATTTTGCAAATTCATCAGTTGTCAAAATCACGAATAAAAAACTATTGGAAATGCATAGGTGCAGAAGTGTAGCAATGCGAGAGGGTGACCTATGCGGGTTCTTCGCACAAGGCTTAAAAAAAAACCATCTTAAGTAGACCAAGTATAGTTGTGTGGGGTGGACGAGGATTCAAAATAGACCCAACAAATACTTTTTATATTATCAGTCCTTGTGCGAGATTATAGACTTTTGACCCTTTCACTGAGAATTCTTGCCACTGTCCAAAGTGATGTCATCATCACTTCCGCATAGGTGTACGATGCAAAAATCTAGTACTTTGTCTAAATTCAAATCTTGTGCAAAGAAATGATAGATTTTCTCTTTTCATACTACCACAATTTCACATCTCACATCATGTTTTATAGTGTGTGTTCTACACATAGTATAGTTACTTGGTTTCATTCAAATTTGCATTAGCATTGGTGTAGTGTTTAATCAAACCACTTCTCTCATATCAGTTGTTTGGCTGGATCAAATGGTTGAATGAAATATTCTTGATGTGCATCATATAAAAAAAAATTTACTAGCAAATTGTCCAGAGATAAATAGACCATAGAGTTGTGATTTCCCCAAGGGAAAGAGCGGGATGCAAATCCACCAAAATGGATTTTATACATATATTGACTACCTTTTGAATAACAATAGTGATAATAAAAAACCATCAAGCAGTGTACATATAAGAAACACATTTGATTTGCACTACTTCTAGATGGTTGGTGTTTCCTCCTAAACTGGAGCAAATCAATTTACAATAAATCAGAGACCTATATTGAAAATTGTTTTTCTTGTCACAATCACGGATGCATAACTATTGGAAATCCAAAGGCATGAAAATGTAGAAATGAGGGAGGATGACTTGTGTGGGTTCTCTGAACTAGTCTTAAAAATAGGCAGTCTTAAGTGCACCATGTTTAGTTATGGACATATGGCTACACTCGGTGTAGTCGGGTCTTGCACACCTTGGAAATGGTAGAGGAGTATCACAAGCACAACCGGTACTGTGTATTCTCAATTCTTGTGCATATCATTCATGTCAGTTATTATTGTGGAGTTTGGAACTTGTTATTGCAAAATCTCTGCCCAATCTCAAAAGTGGCCAAGTAAAAACACTTTTAACTAGAAAATTAGTGAAATAAAAATAGATCGCGGAGTTAGGACTACCCCAAATCCAAGAGTAGGATGCCAATCCACTAAAATGTCTTTTAGACATATATTGGCTACCTTTTGAATAACAATAGGAATAATAAAAAACATCGAGTAGTCTACAGATAAGGAACACATTTTTTTTGCTTTGCTTCTAGATATGTGGCCTTTCCTCCTACAATGGCACAAATGAATTTATCATAAATCAATGAATTATTTTTCAAATTATGTTTCTTTTCACAATCATGGATGTGGAAGTATTGGAAATGCGTATTGCAGAAGTGTAACAAAGTGGGAGGATGACTGGTGGAGGTTCTCCGCACAAGGCTTGAAAATAGATTGTCTTAAGTAGACCAGGTATAGTTGTGAGAAATAAACCATGATTCAAAATAGATTGATCAAATTTTTTCTCAATTTTCAGTCCTTGTGTGGGATTATGTACTTTCGAGCCTTGCACTAAGAATTCATGCCACTTATGGTTAGGAATTAGTATATTTGTTGGCGTAGACACTTGTGGATTGGTAGAGTGATGTCATAAACACTTCCACATAGGTGTATGTTGCATAAAGGTGATACTTTTTCTCTTTAGCACTTGGTCTATATTTAAATCTTGTGCAGACAGCTATTACATCTGCTCTTTCTACACCACCACAGTTTCACATCTCGCATCATGTTTGATAGTGTGTGCTCTATTCATAGTACAATTACCTGGTTTATTCAATTTTGCATTGGCATTTTCTCTATCGTGCTTCTATATTCGTGGTGTTTCCTGCTAGATCAGAGAGAATCAATTTACCATGAGTCAATGACCTATATTGCAACTTACGTTGCTTGTCACAATCAAGGATGCAAAACTAGTGGAAATGAGGAGGCACAAAAATTTAGCAATGCAGGAGGATGACCCGTGCAATTTCTCTGCATAAGGATTAAAAATAGACCGTCTTAGGTAGATCAAGTATAACTATGAACATGTGGTGGCACTCAGTGCAACCATATCTTGGGAACCTTGGCATTGGAAGATCAATATCACGAGCACAACCAATATTGTGTATTTTCAATGCTTGTGTAGAGAATTCATGTCGATTATTATTGTGCAGTTTTGCACCTACTATTTCAAAAACTTTGTGCAACCTCAAAAGTGGCGAAGTAAAAACAATTTTGACTAGAAAATTATCCAAGACAAATATATCATAGACTTATGATTACCCCAAATCCAAGAGAAGGATGCCAATCTGCTAAATTTCCTTTACACATATATTGAATACCTTTCGAATAACAATAGCCATTATATAAAAACCATCGAGCAATTTGCAGATAAACAACAAATTCTCTTCACATTGCTTCTAGATGCGTGGCCTTTCCTACTAAATCAGAGAAAATCAGTTCATCATAAATCAATGACCTATTTTGAAAATTATGTTTCTTGTCACAATCATAAATGCAAAATTATTGGAAATGTGAAGTTCTAGAAGTGTAGCAATGCGGGAGGATGATGTGTGCAGGGATTAAAAATATATTATCTTACATAAAGCAAGTGTACATGTGCAAACTATGAGAATTCATGTCACTTATGGTATGGAATTGGAAAATTTGGTTCCATAGACACTTGTGCAATTTGCAGAGAGATGTCATCAACACTTTCACATAGGTGTATGTTGCACAAATCTAGTACCTTGTCTATTTAGCGCTTGGTCTATACTCAAATCTTGTATGAAAAACTGATATGTCTGCTCTTTCTAGACTACCACAGATTCACATCTCACATCATGTTTGATAGTGTGTTCTCTATGCATAGCACAATTAATTGGTTTCATTCAAATTTTCATTGGAATTAGTGTTGTGTTTAAGAAAACCATACCTATTTTATCATTTGTGTTGTTGGATCAAATGGTTGAATGAAATATTCTTGATGTGCATCATATGCGGAAAAAATTTAGTGCTTTCTTATTATTTTTATTATCCATGGGTGGATTAAATCAATGTTGTATATATCGTCTCGAGGAAAGTATCATAGAGGGTCTAGAATGTAACTTCTCGGTGACATCGATGGAAAATAATGGAATATCTCAAAAAATGTCACAAGATAGGGGTCTAACTCAGAATATCTCATTTTGAATATATCAGACAGGTGTTTAACTTGGAATTTATCGGAATATCAACAATATATCAGAGAGATATACAACACTGGATTAAATTGGTCAAGAGCTATTTCAGAAACTACATATATGGAAAAGGAATCAAATATAAGCATAGAGAAATACAAGGTTTGTTGTTTCGAGATTGTTTTGTTTTTTTTCCTTCATTGTTGGATGCTACAAACATAGCTTAAACATCATCTGAATGACATAAATTGAAGGAAATAATGTTTTCATATTCTTGTTACATATTTAGAAAGTTATTTTTTTTGTGTTGGATCAAAAAAATGTGTTAGACATTTCAAGTAGCTGATATAACATATATTTTGGTTGTAGAGAAAATAACATATCGACAAGCCATCAATTTGCATTTCTATTTGAATTCTTCGATGTGCATTACAATGAAACAATCAACAGTGTTTAAAAAGAGATTAGGGAAAATAAATAAACATGGAAGAAGAATTGCAGAAGTGCGTTTTTCTAATTTTATCTGTGTACTATTCATTTGTTGTTCGTTAATGTTGTGTATTTCATGTGATTTTAACATAAGTGTTTATTTGTGTGTTCATTGAATTTGATGCATGATTTCACATGAAAATTAAATAAAGTGATTGTAGGATATCAAGAAGTGACAAGCAATGCAAGAGAAGAAACTCAAGAACAATGTCCTAAGAGGAGGTATGCTTGTAACAATTACACAAGGAACAACCTTTTGTTTTGGTAAATTATATGCATATGCAACAATATATATCGATACCACATACTACTATGTATAATCCAAAGTGAATATAGCATCCATGGCTATTGTATCAGTAGTGAGTTGGAAATCCAAGGTTTTTCAAGAGTTGATGTGCAAAATTCCAAGGCATTTGCATATTGAATGTTTTGTGGAAGATTGAACAAATTGTCACCAGAGACGATCTAGGAATTACACAATCGTGCTATCCTTTTTTCATATGTTAATGAACAATGTATTGAAGAAAAATTATTGGACTTGCACTTATTAGCTGATAGTGCATTGGAGAATTAAAAAATATATCATTAAAATAAATAACCATTGAATTGAGAAAAGACGCAGTAGATTGAAAAACAAAAACAAAGTTTGGATTATTTTTATTTGAAAAGAACGACACATAAAAATGTAGAATAATACATTTCCTATAACCATGCTATCTACTTTGCTCATTTCAACAATGGTTGCATGGTTATGGGTCGTGGATTTTGTGTTGTTAATATGTACTTGGCATGTCGTTTAACACTTATCTTTCAAAGGGAAACAATATTTGGAAACAAGATGATCTTATTTATTTATATATATTAACACTATTTCTTGATGCAGTTAGTGTTATAGAGGAGCAAGAGCAAAAGAAAGGATAGTGTTGACATCTGGTGCATGATGGATTATTTTTCCAAAGAATGTACCCTGTTACAGACTTCTAACACTAACATTTGGTACATAGAAATTTTTGCATGCTATTAGCTTGGTGGTCCTCGACTCAAGCCGTACTGGGATTTCAAAAAAATTCTATATTGAATTATGAGTGTTGTGAATATGTCTAGGTTGGATACCCACACATTGCTTGAGTAAGTGTGAACCATCTTTTTGGGCTATTGTTGCAATCGTGTACAACTTTTGGAATGAGTAAGGTAGTCCTAGATGTGACAACTAGATTTGGTCTACATTTGTCTAGGATGATGATGTCTCTCTATTATGGCTTCCTTTGGACCAAAAACGTATGGACGTGATTCATCCTATATTCCAAAATATCTAGCAGTAGCTAGCCCGAGTTCTACAACTAGAACTTTTCCTAGTTACTCGGGCACTTGAAAATTGTAAGGACGAGGTAATTGTTCCAATGGACATGCCCAAGATCATCCTCTTGTATGGTTTGGCTTAGTCGATAACGAAGAAGAGGAGGAAAAATAAAACCAATAGAGGGGGAATCATGTAGCATAGAAAGGATCTGTTGGGTTAAAAAAAGGTTTTGATCCATGGTAGCACACACAAAAATGTTGACAAAGAGAGATGGAAAACTGCTGGAACTTTGAAGCATAGTTCAAGCAATTTTTCAACAAGTCTAGGGATCTTGGTCATTGAATGTAAGTTGGGTCCCCATCCTAACTGTTTCCTTCTTAGTTCTAGACGACGTAAGAATGAAATGGTGGGACTGCACGTGGTGTGCATGAACTGTTGGTTGTATTAAATCACATGTTTTCTAGGAGAAGCCATGGATGCAGGAAATTTGTGGTTGAAATATGATTCTTGGAATAAATGGACCTGGTAGTTGGGTGGCTAGTAGAACTTCTCAATTGACATCTAGTGGGAGCTCTATTTGTGGATATATGAAAATTGGCTTTGAATACTATGGCCCTGGAAAGTGGTATAAATAGTTCAAAAGACAACTAGAAATTGTCATGGTGACGTTCCTTTTTTTTGTGTTGGCTCCATGCGTCGGTGTTCCTTTACTGATATGTTGCAATTTAGATCTAGGTTCCTTTAATTTTGTATGCAGTTCCAATGATTCATCGTACTCCTAGTGTCATTTTCCAAGTGTGGGGTCATAAATAGCTAGGCATGTCGCACATGTGTGATATGGTTGGATTAGATTGTTTGATGCTTCGATAGTGTGAAATTCTCTGTAGTCCTTGTGTCTCCTATGAGAGAGTTACTTCGTTTCTAGTATTCTATGTACTTCCCACGACTTCTTGTGTAATCTGATATCTATAAATTTGCTAGCCTGTCAGTTTTTCTTGTAAATGTCTAAGTAAAAATTCTTTTGATGAAAATGTTTTTAAGATATGGATATATCTTGAGTTAGTGAATCATTTGCATGTGTGATTTCTACCATTTCAATAACAATAATCAATTCACAGTACTTATCATCTGGAAACTTCCACGAAGTTGATGTCCATGTCATATTATTTAAGTTTAGCAAGGAAATTTGTGCATGGACCTTCTCTAAATTGTCGTTGAAGCAAGATTGTTATTGGAATACATCCTACATAGACTATCCACACAAGAATGCTATTTTCTTTTTCTATCTACTATAGGTTTGTTTCTTTAAATACATTTTGATAAACGTGAAAGTTATGAATAGTACATTACCAAGGTCGGATTGTTGTAAGGCCAGGTGCATAGGGAATATTTACTAACATGTGCTTTCTAGAACTGAATTAGTTATAGAATATAGGGAATGATTAATAGAAATAATTAGAAAAATCATAGACAACCAAAACGTTTACTTCACATGGGTTCTAATTAGCCTTTGTTTTTCACAAATCAAACTTCCATAAATGACTTGGTCATCATGCAAATTACGTGGCTATCAGAGTACCCGACCTAGAGACATTGCAAATGTGAATATGTGGAGAGGAAAAACTAGCTGACGATCAACCTTATGAATTGTCCACACAAGGGTTGAAAATAGAATTAGCAGTCCTAACTACATGAGTCATATACTTATGCAGAGAGAACATGGGAAGAAAATATAGGTGAGAATATTGCGAGGGTGGAGTGCTTTGTGTTGGTTGTATATGTCGGGTTCAACATTTGCAATTTTCAGGGTGTTTAAGGAATTTGCTTCCAGATAACAATGCCAAAGATCCTGAGTGTTAAATATTGTACTAGCTGACAGGATCCTGCTATGCTTTATGTGTGTGATTCTCAACCAACTAAGTGTATTCTACCATGTTCTACTACTTTTTACAGTTCCATAGGACCATGCAATTGTTGTGGAGTTGATTTCTAATTTCTGATGCATTTCAATTGCGAGATCCAACTCGAAGTGTTGTGCAAATGCATATATATATATTATGTTATAAAAGTACACATTTGTTGTAGTGGAAAGTATTATGTGTCAATGTTCATAACAAAGTTTGTTACACTTGGAAAATCTTTTGCATTTGTAGGCATTTTAACAGTTTAATCTTGTACATATAATTAACATTTTTGCAATGATATGTATTGTATCATGTGAAATGTTCTTTTGTGTGTTGCATAGTTGATTTACATCTGTCCTATGAAAAAAGGGAAGAAAAAATAAGAGATCCATATGTCAATGTAAATATAATACATAATATATTGTGTGTGCTTTGCATTCACGTATTCGGTATTCCAAGAAGGAGAAGTTGGACAAGATAGGGAAGTATTAGTAATGGTGCATCAAAAACATCCTCACAACAACAAAGCCAAAGGTAAAGTTCTATCAGCTACTTTTCGTTTGCACGTTGCAATAACATCGCAAACTAATAGCGTCATGTGCTTATGAAATTTGAAAATTTCTATGTTCACTTCAAGCAAAATAGGTATACTTGGAATTAAAGAAATCAATGTTGGAGAGTCAATTGTGACAGACACGGGTGAATCAATTATCCATGTGCAGTAGGAGAAATTGGAAAGGCATGTATAGAAAAATGTACATTTTGCGGTTGGACAAGAAATAGATTTTGCAGTTGGACAAGAAACCCACTGAAATGTTTTTTCATATTGTTTATTTTCTACGATTGTTACTCCATGATGCAACTCTGCAAATTCAAATATTGTCTCAGTAAAGGACTTGAACGGTTGTAGAACTGTAGAAGTATTCATTGGAGACGTGATGTTTGTTTACAACACATATTTGGATTAAAAAAATAGATCATTCAAAACATTGTGTGCTGAAATGACATATGCAAATGGCATGATGACAGTTACATTGACTATTTTTGCACAACTCATTGAAAGATATGAGAAAAATTTTGTTGCCAGAGTTGGAATAGCTATTACAAATTTCAACATTGTACCAAAAATTGTTTATAACTATGGTGATTGTGAGTTTGTTATATCGATAATTGAATCAAGTGTCATCAAGACAATGTTTACAACCTATAAATAATAGAATTTCATACTAGAAACAATAATCAAGCAATTTGCAAGTAATACATACATGTATCCAATCATCAGTGTTGGAGATGTCATCACCCTCACTAGGAAAGTTGGATCACAGTATATTTTGCATATAAAACATGGAAACATAGAGGATGACAAAGAAACAATATGTTTTTCCATTGTCAATTGTTTATTTTTTATATGCTAATATATCTTAAGTGAAGCTATATGAAAAAATACATTCTTTTATGTATCAACTGTAGTTGTTCGAGACATATGGACATTTCTTCGCTCCACTGGAACAACAATTGGAAACATGGAAATTTCCCATTTTTCTATTTAAAAATATAACCAAGAGGAGAGATGTAAAAGAAAAGGTGTTTCACACAACACAGTCAAAATTTATAACATGATTCACAACAGAAGCAGTCAAAGGTGTGAAAAACACTAATTGGGTCGACAAATGTTGTAAGTATAGATTAACAACTCTCTCTACAAATATCGTGTACAAGAATATTTGAAAACACACACACACACACACACACACACACACACACATATATATATATATATCCTAAATGATTAAGATTTGCTTTGTATTAACATGTTGAAGGTACAATGTTAGAAACAAATGCATATTCAAATTCATTTGATGTGCAATTTGTAATTCTCCTACAGGTGCATCTGCTTTGATAAAAAAATGCAATGTTTGACTATGTAAGATGTAATCAAATATTCCATTTTATATATAAACATTTGTTGAGTATTTTTATATGTACAATTGACAAAAATAAAGTGCAATGCACTTCGAGGGAACCTATACTACATGAACTACTTCTTGGCTTGGCAGAAATGCAATATGAAATATATTTGCAAACAAAACCCAAAACTGTTTTTATGTTGTGTGATTTTTTAGTACATGGGTAATTTGCATTAAATGAAGATAGTGTCGTGCTGCATGTGGGATAGAGATTGAATGAATACAATTTCATCATGCATGTGCGATGAGTTCTATCTATTCCTTTTCGAGTTCTTTGTACACATATTGTAACTATAATCTAGTTATTATTTTTTATATTGATGAAAATGATGATGCGTAATAACATATACATCATATATACATACTCCCTATATAGTTATTAAATACCATCAATAGTGTGTGCATTGAGTCCAATGTTCTTACTAAAAACGGTTAGCATTATAATGTCATTGTATTGCATTTTTTTCAATTCTATTATGTCAAAATTTTAATGGACATTGGACTAGATGTTTATATGTTATTGGTCATGTTACATTGCAACATTGATATATTGTTACTAGAGCTAGATTTCTATTGGAACAAGTTTTGCTATTTGATGCTTCTAGAATTGTCATTTCTTTAGCAAATATGATGTTGTTTTCAAATTCCATATGCATCTTTCCTAACAATGTTAGAAATTGTTGCTATAAACAATTACACACTATCGTTGGACAAGAAACCACAACTACATATGTCATGCTTTCATATATTCATGTGCATCTATATATTGCCCCACTTGTTTGAATAGAATTTTTGAAATTTGCATCTGGTCCAAGTAAGAATAGAACATGTAATAAAGGTTTTGCATAAAAATGAACTTAGGCATTTTTATGCTTGTTTATTGATTATGGCATAACATGGAATGATCAATGTAGTTTCTATTGATTTAATTAAGTTGACATGACTGAATTTTATTTCTATTTCTATGATATCTATGATAAATGTCTCATAAATAAATACTAAAAATAATGTTCTAATTGGAATATATAGAATCAAATTCAATCAAACTTTAATAAAAAGCACCATGTTTTATTGATGCACTAAGTCAGATATTTCTCTTATTCTGGTGCATATTGTGTACGACCGGCTGCACAAAATTGAAAAGGATGGGTGTAATACCCATATTTCCCCCATCTTGTAGATATAACTATAAATTTCCAAAAGACTATGTGGAGACTGAATATGTGTGGATGTTGGAATTGATGAACCTTTTTGTTATAAAATGTAATGTATGTATTTATGTTACTAAATAAAATGGAGAGTGTTGCAAAACTAATGAAAGGGGTTTTCCAAGGTAGATCATGATGCATGAGAGAGATAGTGAGGGGAACCAACAATGGTTGAGATGGCCCCCACCAGAACAATACTTTACTATTTTTAAATTAATCAGACTAGAACAGTCCTCTAACCCAAAAAAATAAATTACCAGTCAGGTTGGTAGTTGGAAAGTCTTCCTCAAGAGTCAATGAGGAGATGGGCATAGTACACATCTAAAACATTTCCTGACATGACCATGAAATGGGGATTCATACCCACACAATATTGTAGAGGAAGGAAAGAAAAGAAGGGAATTTGTGGGCAGAGAGGAATGTGCGAAGAAGATGAGTTGGGTGACTATTTTCTGAAGGGGGAGAGCATGTGCATCTCTCTGGTTCAAGAGAGAATTGAAAAATGAGTTTTTTCTTGATAAAGGAATTGGTTGGGTAGCATATTTAGTCCAAGATGATAAACGAGGTTGAAAGGAGATGACTGACTGAGGAAGCACTCATTGCAGACCCCCTTGCTTGGTAGAGAGAGAAACGATATGCTAAATTCCTGTGGGAAGAGGAAATTGATTCTCCATCCCTAGTTATTGTTGAACAAGAAGGAAGAGTCTCTCTCAGAGAATCATAATCTAGCTAGGGGGTGGTCAACGGTAAATCCATATAGGAGTTTTTGTGACTATGGTTGGGTGGAAAAGGGAACCCCTCTCAGCAGTTGCTTCATTATCTCATTTCTTGATAAGTATTCTTATACCCTGTGCACTAGAATTGAAATGAGTGGTTAGATGTCTATGTCTATGAATAAAATTTTCATTGTTTGATAATATTAGAAATGCTTATTGTTCTTTTGTAAACCCCTGCATTTGAATGGTTTATGTTTTCCTCTTATTAGCAGTGGGAGAACTATTAGACATGGGCCTTCAAATGAATTTAGGAATAATTTTACAGTTTCAGTGTTGGTTGGAAAATCATTAAGGGAATTTTCATAAGGATTGATTTTGTAATGTAAGAGTCGAGGAAGACTTCACTAGAACTCTTCAGTCCTATTGACCCCTCAAATTTACCTTTGTAGGTTACTAAATTCGATCTCTATGGAGGGAGGGCACCTCATTCAAACCATTTGTCTGTGTGATTGAGAGCTCATTCCCATGGCCCAAACCAAATCATGGTTAAGAGTTGAGTGTACATCCCATAACTTGTCAGGGAATCCATATGACCAGGACCTTGGAACCCTTTGTCAGGTCCGAAAAGAGCTAAGTTATCTTAGCTTTAGAACTCCAGGAGTCTGGAGCTCTGGGATGCTATGACTTTACAAAACTCAAAACCAACCGAAGGAAACCTGCTAGTATGGTTACCAGTGAGGTTGACCGGCATTTTGCGTTTTACTTATCTATGACCATGGGATTTGTCCCACCATTAAACCTTGATCCACATCTCGATCGAGAAGTGACGAGAACCGTAGATTTGAGGATGCTTTGATATCTACCCTGACCATTGGATCTAAGTCGTGGTCAATCCAAAGATGACCACTTCGGGAGAATGAGAGAAACCCCTGAATGTTGAAGTTGTGAAGTGACGAGGATCATTGATCTGAGGATACTTCGAGACCTCTCTTAACCGTGGTCATCCCGGTATTGACCACTTTGGGAGTAAAATGGAAACTAGACATCATAAACCCTGAATGCCAAAGTCGTGAATCGGCGGAGGCCGTAAATATATGGATCTACATGGACCTATCTCGAACATAGGATAAAATGGGTATTGGGAGGTTTCTGGTGGGAGTTCGAGCTTCAAAGCTCAGGGAACTTTCATAGGTAAGAGAGGCTAGAGAATCCCGAATATTGTCAGTTCAGAGTGACGTGGAATGCTAATATCAACATAGACCCATGTTTGACATGCCACATGTCAAATTGATTCATGCTTTTTACACACCTTATATTCCAATTGGAATGTGACGCATGCCACCCATTGATGGGGCCACGTGTCATCTTTGCCCCTTTCCATGTGTCAACCCCCCTTGCGCAT
>CBVK0101411799.1:0-14853 GCA_900067695.1 Picea abies | reverse complement strand
ATCCTGCTCTCGGTACTCCATGTCTAGGACCTGTGGGCCTCGAGACATGATCTCCTAGTTATCCCTAAAAGTGGGGATAACAGAGACAAGAAGAAAAAGTCTTGGTGATTTCAATCCAGCCTTTGGTGATTGCAATCCACATATGGAGAGAGACCGCTAGGCTTCAATTGCTTTGTTTTTGTCTTGTTTGGGTAGCTATCAAGGAGGAAGAGGGCTGCAGGGGCTATTGGGAGCCAAGGGAGGGCAGAGTCCAGACTGAGGCCTAGGAGAGGCTCAGCCTACCAAGATAACCTTGCCACAGTCAAGAGGAAGGCTCATCCTAGCTGGTATAGGGCAGGGACAATAAGGAAGGGGCTGCCGAAGGCTTGGAAAGCAGCCTAAGTGGCTCGGCCTAGCTGGTATAGGGCAGAGACAGCAAGGAAGAGGTTGCTGGGTGGTTCGGCCAGGTGCCAAAGGTTAGCCGTAGGTTGGTAGAGGGGCTGCGGCCTATTGTTGTAGGGCTTCCACAGGATGGACAGCAGCCAGGAGGTGGCAGCAAAGACTAAGACGACAGCCTAAGTTGCTTGGCATGTCGAGGAAGAGGGGCAGCAAGCCTCTAGGATTGCTGGACAGCAGCTACAGGTGTGCTTAGCAAAGGGAAAAGGTTGTTGGCAGTGTTGGACAAGTTCAGGACATTTCTGGGCAGAATATAGGAGGTTGTAACAGCCATTCTAGCAGCAGTCTTGAGGGCCACCCTTGGGATGTTACAGTCAACAATCCAATAGAAAAAGAGAAGGGCTATTGTAGCAAACTTTGGGGATTGACACATCAGACCTTGGACAGCTTTGAGGGATGACATAGCAATGACTTAGAGACAGCCAGGAGGGTTGTTACAACAGTACCCTAAGGGCAGTTTTTGGAGCAGCTAAGAAAGGACCAGACTTGTGCAAGGAGTTGCAGAGGAAGAGGAAGGTTTGAGGGGGCAAGGAATTCCCTAACCCTCAACCTCCATGCAGCTTATTTGGGCACAGTTTTCTAAGTGGCTTTGGTATTCTTCTTTTGTGAAAAATTGGACCATTGTCCCTAGTACAGGAACCCATGTGTTCTGGTTTAAGAACAAGGATTTTGAGCATTAAATTACTGTGTACCTGTGCATGATGTAATTGCTAGTTTTGATTTAATGTTGTTCTAAATGGTTAGGCATCTCAGTGTGTTTATGTTTACAATTCAAATTGGGTAAATTGTGTATAACTGTAGAAACAATAGACCAGACCTGAGGTGCAGTAAAATCTAACATTTACTACCATCTCCATTTGCCTTCTCCACATGAAAAACCCTTTTCCATTGAAGAAATTCACTGCTCTGGCCATGTTTCCAGGAGAGATCTCCATAGTAGTCATCACAATAATTTCTCAATTACAAACAAGCCTTGACCTGGGCCTCTCTTCTCCCTAACTCGCTCTTGGACAGACCATGAAAACATAGTTTTCTTTCAACAATAATTTAAAATTGTACCTCTGGGAGCCAACTTGGCTCTGATAACATGTTAAACTGCCTACTAAAATAGATATTATAGCAGTTCACCCACAAACATTACACAAAGAGAATTAACAGGAAATCAGGAAACAAGGGAGAATCGGAAAAACTCTGAATTGTCAAGCAAAAGGCTTAACCTGCTGTCATTGCACATGTTCAATAATCTAATTAGTGAGTCAATTTTGTTCCATAATAATAGCCGATGTATTTATTCAACCAATAATTAAGATGAATGGGGCATCTAATCCATGTAATAGGTTTGTAAATGTAAGTGGGGTCACAATCAGGTTTCAAAAATATTTTTTAGACTTTGTTCAAGTTATTTGAACTTTCACCAGAACAACAATCAGCTTGCAATTCACAATGTTTGACAAACAAAGCAACCAAAAGAATTGTTCCAAAAGTGTATAAGCTAAGCCTGAAAGTCTCTTATAGTATGTTGGACATTGTTATATTCAATAAATTTGTTTCATCATGGCTCTGAAGAAATCAAGAATTGTCCAAAAGGCATACAGAGTAAGTTTTATAAATCCCGATATTGTTCTCGACATTTGATGAATTCAATAGATTTGTCTAAAAGCTTCATGTGAAGTGTTCCATGTCATCTTGGAGAAGCATGTTAATCCTTATATGAGTCAAGTATAAGGCGATATTTAAATCAGTTACTCATTGTCACTGGCATTATTCAATGATATATTTCAGTTGAAAAAGAGAGACTTCTCATACCAATGCGATGGAGGCTAGTTAGGTAATATGAAGTTTAAAATTAAGATGTTGAAGAACATTCTATTGATAGAGAAAATATTCATGGGTTTCAACAATAAACAATGAACAATGAAGGTTCCAGATCTTTTTGAAAGGTTTGGTTGTCTATTTAGCATCCCTAATAATCCCAACTTGTACAATACATGGGTAATGTTTGGATTTGGGTACACCTTCTTAGTTCTTGAGTAGATCCACATCCATGTTAAAATCGCATGTCAAGTTACTTGTCTTCATGTGTTTCACACGTGGAAGGTGGTCCAAACTGATTTGACCAGCTATGGCTTCACTGATACTAGATTTCATATTTCGTATAATGTACAAAATCTGTGGGATTTGTACTCCACCTCCCAGTATGGATTTGAAAGAGGAATGAAGATCAACTCCCACTGACTTTGTACTCTTAACTTCCTAAACTAAGTTTTCAGAAGTTTATGGATGTTATGGAATTGACAGAGTTGATGGTTGTTGCATTGATGGATTTTCTCAAGGATAATATACATATGTTCTCTTTTAGGTGGCTTGCCAGGAATAAAGGTTTATCTTTTCCTTATAAATGTAAGGGTTGATAACTGTTGCAGCTGATATGTTTCCAAACATAAACAAAAAAGGTTTATTTATCTTAGAGACAAGATAATTTAGACAAAGCAGAACAACGTCACTGGAAAATCCTGGTTCTTGATTTTATATCAAAAGAACCAGCCCATATCTTCTTTCCTCTGTAGAGCTTTAGTCAGTAGGTATTCATAATTTAAATATACAGAAATACTTCTAGATAATAACTAGTAATTACTAATTGCCAAATTGTTCATTTGGGCCTTATTTCCTCCCCTTTCCCTTGCTTTGGTTTTCCATAACATGCATCGAATTCCTAAATCAGGTGACATATGACCCTGGGAATTATCCACCAACCTTAATTAAGATTTTTCTTCTGTTAGGGTTCAAAAGTGATTGACATGGATGTTTCTATTAGATTACCAAACTGTGAAACTCAATCATGCTTAAAAACAACAATTAAGGGCCTAGATACATTCTTTTAAAAGCATACACTATCCCATAGCAGGCTGCACATTTTTGAAGTTCTGGATGGTAGAATTAACAGTAATGACAATGTATGTGTGAAAATTCCAGGTCCTATCAGCTTGCCTTCTTGGTCTGTCTTTGACCAAAGAAAGGCTCTAAGTTTTCACTGTCAGGTAAAGTATTTTCTGCTGTTTTATAACAGCGAACAGTCCAAAAGTATTTTGTTGATTTGTTACGGTTATGTTCTCTATTTTGGGTGCTCTAGCATGTCGTTTTCGTCACCAGAAATTAGTACATGCATCTCAAAATAAACATAACACACCTAAACATTGTTTACTACTGAATATGAACAGATCTAAGAAACTAAATCATGCATTTGTAGACACAAGTATTTTTGGTCAACATGACCTTGGATTAAACCCCCTCGGGGAAAACTTATGTGTGTATATATGAGGAAAGCAGAAGAAGGGTTACAGTAAACACAATATATGAAAGAACCTGATACAATAGCAACTCCAACTGAGTTGATATACACGCCCGAAATCAAGAGATGCACCCCGGAATGGTGCGCCCCACATGCAAACTGTCAGAATCACTGAATCTGCTCCAACTGCCAACTGTGAGCTCAAATCTGGAAACCCCTCCACAGCAATGAATCTCTAGTAGATGGCCTCCCTCTGAAACTGATCTCACTGCAATCTGATGGCTAGATATCCCACCAGGTACGAATCAACCTCCATAGCTAATGCGCTCCTCTTAGAAGAAGAATAGCTCCAGTAAATAATCAAGGCAAGTAGCTCCAAGACACCATGAATGAAAGAAAACGAACTCCCTCAAGCATCCTCACAAAATTGGCCTCATCTTCATCCTCCAAAAGCTCCTCTCTCAACAAGCAAATGACCAAATGAAGAATGCGCCCTCCTTCACCCTTTGCGCCCCTCTTTGACTCTCAAAAGGAAACCTAAAATATGAAGGGTTGAAATCATCTCATCTCCCATCTAATCAATGGTTGAGATCTCCCCATTCATATTTAAGTCAATAACCCACTTTGGGTTAAGTTTCCTAAGTTAACTTATGTCTCTAATTCACCCCTTTGAATTAATAATCACTTTTAGGCCAAAAGTGACTAAATTTCACTTTAACCAAAGTCAAAGTGAAATTAGACAAAACTACAAGGTACAAAGTGTAATGTCCTTCCCTCATGTGCTAAGGAGGTAATAAGCACATGGGGAACACCTCCCAAGGTGCAAAACTCAACACTCCCTCTTACCGAGGAAGGTGTTCCTCACCAAGCCCATCTTGTCTCTGAAATAGACATGCTTTCCCCGTGGCAGGGCCTTGGTGAGAATATCTACTTCCTGGTCATCTATAGATATATACTGCAACTGAACTGCCCCTCTCTGAACCCAGTCACGAATGAAGTGGCACCTGATCTCAATATGCTTCGACCGGTCATGAAACATTGGATTCTCAGAGAGTTTTATGCAACTCTGATTATCACAGTGAATGACAGTCAGAGACATCTACTGACCGAATAAACCAATCAACATCTTGCAAAGCCAAATGGCCTCGCAACTGGCCTGACTGATCACCATATACTCTGCCTCGACCGAACTCAAAGCAAATGACTTCTGCTTTTGGCTGAACCAGGAAACAAGTCCTGACCTCAAACTAAAGCAACACCTTGAGGTGCTTTTCCTATCAGCAACACATACTGCCCAGTCTGAATCTGTGTAGCCAACCAAACTGACTCCATCTCCCTTGACATAATCTAGGCCATAGTCCACTGTCCCAGCAACATATCTCAAAACGTGTTTTGCCCCAACCATGTGAACACTCCTCGGCTCAACCATGTACTGGCTGAGTGTGTTCACGGAAAAACATATATCTGGTCTGGTGTTAACAAGATACATAAGTGAACCGATCAACTGCCTGTATACTGTGGCATCCATCAACTGGATATCTGAAACACTAAGATTCTTCCAGTTGATGATCATAGGTGTAGACATGGGTCTGTAGTCCTCCATTTGAAACCCGCTCAAAATATTTGCTGCATACTTCCCCTGCCCAAGAAATATGTGACCCTCCTCCTGCCATACCTCCATACCCAAAAAGTAGTGCATCAATCCGATATCACTCATCTCAAACTCTGATGCAAGTCTCAACTTGCACTCAACTATAAGATCCTCGGCTCCAGTAATGAATAAATCATCCACATAAAAAATGAGAATGAGCGTGTCCTCACCCCTAATGATGAAATAGAGGTTTGGATCAACATCGCTCTTCTCGAAGCCCATCTGAAGAAAATAAGTATCAATCCGTGAATACCAAGCTCGGGGAGCTTGCTTCAGACCATATAGTGCCTTCCTTAGAAGACACACGTGAGTCTCCCTGTCACTCACCTCAAACCCCTGTGGCTGCTCTATGTACACCTCCTCCTCAATAAAGCCATTTAGAAATGCGGTTTTCACATCCATCTGGTGAATGCGCCAACCCATCTTTGTTGCTATGGCAATGATAGTCCCGATAGAAGTGTATCTTGCAACTGGTGTGAATGTCTCGTCATAATCGACTCCCTCAATATGTGAGAAGCCTCGTGCCACAAAACGGGCCTTGTGTTTCTCGACGCTGCCATCTGCAACAATCTTGGTCTTGTACAACCACCTGGAAGTCACAACTGACTTCCCCACTGGCCTCAGAACCACATCCAAGACATCATTGCGCACAATGGAGTCATACTCCTCAACCATGGCCTCTCTCCAGACCTGATGGTCAACTGCCTGCGCAAAAGTTTGTGGCTCAGTATCCCTGATACTCGTCACTAGTACCAAATATGCTCCCAATCTGACTGGTGGTCTGCTCTCTCTGATCTGGCTCTTGGGATCCCCTACATTCTCCCTGGCCTCCTTCAGGGTCTCCTGAAACCATTTAGGTCTCCTCTTCCCTGAAGCAGTCAATGCAGAAGTAAGGTCTCTCTGCCCAAGAGTGACTGCCTCTAGACTCGTCTCAACACTCTGAGATCCTGAAGACTGTACTCCCTCTAAAGTTTGTGCCCCATTTGACTGAACATGCTCTTGTTGTGACCCTGAAGTTGTGCATGGTGATCCTGTCACCCCTGATACTGGCGTACCTGACGACTGAGGTTGTGCTCCCTCTGAGACTGCAACTGGCAACTCTGCATCATCCTCAACTCCAACTCTCGACTCAAGAGATCGTGCGAAAGCCCTATCCTCCTCAGATCTGACATCTCTGCTCACCACCACTTTTCTAAGTGGCAGAATGTAGATGCGATAGGCTTTCGACACCTTTGAGTATCCAACTAGAATCCCCTGCTTGGCTGTGGGGTCTAGCTTTGTCCTCCTCTCCGAGGGGACATGAGAGAAAGTCGAGCATCCAAATATCCATATGTGCTCGAGATCGGGCCTCCTATTAGTGAAGTCCTCCTCAGGAGTCATCTTCCCCAAAATCTTATGGGGGCTCCTGTTCTGCAGGTAAACTGTAGTAGCACATGCCTCTGCCCACAAATACAAAGGCAAACTCTGATCATGCAACATAGATCTCTCTACACCGGTAATGGCCCGGTTCTTCCTCTCAACAACCCTGTTCTGCTGGGGGTTGTAAGGTACGGTCATCTGTCTCCTGATGCCATGCTATGCACAAAAGTCTACAAACTGTCTTGAGGAATACTCTCCCCCGTTATCCGATCGTAGGACTTTGATCTTCATTCCCGATTGGTTCTCCACAAGAGCTCTGAACTCTTGGAATCGTGTGAAGACCTCACTCTTGGCTATCAGGAAATAGATCCAAGTCTTCCTCGAGTAGTCATCAATAAATGTGAGATAGTACTCACAACCACTCAAGGACCTCCGAGTCATGGGCCCACACATGATCGTGTGTACTAAATCCAGTATCCCAGCTGACCTGGTGTCACTGTTGGGGAACGATGCCTTGGAAAACTTGCCAAGCACACACCCTCTGCAAACATCCTGATGCTCTATTATAATCTGTGGCACTCTGGTCACAACCTCTCTCAGTCCTCGAATAGCCCCATGATGTAAGTGGGCCATCCTCTGATGCCATAACTCACACAATTGTTTGCTGCTATCGCCACTCGCTACCAAAGTAAGAAGTGGCTGAAAAACAAATCTGAATAGTTTCCCCTCTCTCACTCCAATCACCTGTCCTAAGGCACGTGGAGAACCTCGAGGATGAATCAGTACCTCGGTGCGTCTGAATATCACCTCAAGACCTCTATCCTGGAGGGTGGAAACTAATATAAGATTCTTCTTCATCCCAGGGACATACAAAACGTTCGTGAATGATATGGGTGGCAAGCCATCTCTCTAAAAAGAAACTGTGCCAACCCCTGCAACTATGAAAGCTCTGTCATCTCCTAGAGAAATGTCCATCATGATCTCGCTGGCTCTGAGATGAGAAAAGTGCTCTCGAAGTCCAGTCATATGTCTCGAAGCCCCGTTGTCTATATACCAGATACTGGGCGTCGTCTAAAATAAAGTGCAATATGTGAGGAAAGCACACTCTCTTTGAAACTGTGTCTGAAAGCCAATCTCCTCTGTCGTAGTTGCAGTACCCCCCTTCTTCTTCTTCATGTTCGGGCATTGTCCATCATAGTGCCCAAACTTCTTACAAACAAAGCACTTCACTTTGCTGATATCTCTCTTCTGACCACTGCCCTGACCACTGCTGCTCTTTCCTCCTCCACTCCCCTATGGTGGGGCCCCAAAATTGGGACCCTGCCGACCCCCACGACCGACCTTTTTCTTGCCCTTTGTCCAAAGAGAAAGATCCTCCTTACCCTGACCAATCTGCTGCTGCTACTGTCGCTGTCCAGAATGTTGGCAAATATTTAACAAACAACGAATGCTTGTCATTGATGGCAAGTACAACAATGAAGATGGCATGAGTACAGAAAATACGTAATAGATTGACATTATGAGAAGACGCTGCAGAGAATATTTGAATAAGCTCAGAAGAGATAGTGTAGAGGATTGTTGGCAGATCATCGATGGCAAGATCACAGTAAGCGGAATAAAGTAAGCTCGGGAGGAGAAACAACATTTTTGGTCATTGGATCTCATTTACAATTCCCGATGACCGTCAAATCAAGTGTTGATCGGGAATGTTGATCCCACACTATCTTGGAGCTTCGCCTATCGCGAGTTGGAGAGGCAAGATACATAACCGCCGAAATCACGATTTATTCACAGCCGTCAGATCGAGGTTTGTTCTGGATCGTTGATCTGAGCTCCATCTCGGAGCTTCGCCTATCACGAGTTGGAGAGGCAAGATACATAACCGTCGAAATCGCGATATGCGAAATCATGATTTATTCACAGCCGTTAGATCGATGTTTGTTCTGGATCGTTGATCAGAGCTCCATATCGGAGCTTCGCCTATCGCGAGTTGGAGAGGCAAGATACATAACTGCTGAAATCGCGATATGCAAAATTGCAATTTATTCACAGCCGTCAGATCGAGGTTTGTTCTGGACCGTTGATCTGAGCTCCATCTCGGAGCTTCGCCTTTCGCGACTTAGGGAGGTAAGAAACATAACCGTCGAAATCACAATATGCGAAATCGCGATTTAATCCTAGCCGTCAGATCAAGGTGTGGTCTGGACCGTTGATCTAAGCTTCATTTTGGAGTTTTGCCTATCGCGACTTGGAGTGACAAGAACCTCCATCGAAGGAATTGCGAGATGCGAATTCACGATGAGATCTGGACTGTAGATTCATCGAGATCGTGGACCGTTGATCTAAGATTCATTTTGGAGTTTCGCCTATCGCAACTCGGAGTGATAAGAACCTCCATCAAAGGAATCGCGAGATGCAAATTTACGATGAGATCTGGACCATAGATTCATCGAGATTGTGGACCGTTGATCTCAGCTCTATCTCGGGGTTTCGGGGATCACAACTTGGAGAGTCGAGATGCCTCATCTCTACACTCGCGAAATGCGAATTCACGAGAAGCACTTTTTGCCTAAGCGCTTGGTCATAGCCGTGGTCATATGAAGGAAGGAGCTAGCGCATAAAAACTCCGTTTTGGAGTTTCGGAACTCGTAACATGGAGACTCAAGATGTCTCATTGCAGAATCTCCGAATTGCGAAAGCACGAAACGGGTACATAACACAAGAACCCATCAGAGTAAATCCAATGATGCAGGTGGATCTGAGCATAATCGAAGGGCTACTGTTGCACGTCACAGTGTAACTGCCAGAAACCACTGATGGTTTCTGCCAGAGGACTCGAAGACACTTTGGGGTGATTGACAGAGGAGATGAAGAGTCTCTGGGAATCTTCAAGAAGGGATGAAGATGCTCGTGGAGGTGATTGATAGCTGGATGAGCATTGAAGCTTGTAACTAGAACAGAGAAGGTGAGCTCGACTGTCACAGAGAAGACGAAGAGTCTCAACTGCCAGAGAGACTGAGGAATCACAACATAACATACAATGATGCCGAACGAGTGGAAAAACGGCCAGAGAAGTTGAAGAGTCACAATGATGATCAGACAGAGCACTCGAGTTGTGGAGGATATCGATGCAGTGTGAGTATGTAGAGGTATTGTGCGCATTGCACACACAAGGTGCACAAAATCTATAAATACACAGTACAGAGAAGAGATGGGTTGCTGTCGTTGCTGGGATTGTTGTGGATGTTGTTGAAGGTGATTCATGCATGAAGAAGGATTAGAGTGCAGCAGCTGAAAAGAGCAGAAGAAGAAATGTGCAGCGAATGGACATGGTGCACAGAGCATAAAAGCAGAAGAACAGAATGGGCAACGGATGCATGCTGGAAGACAACGAGGAAGTCTGAGTAGCAAAATCTTGTAGAACAATGATGAGACTGGTAAGATGTTATTAAACACTATATCACTGTAATAAGATTCAATATTTCATATTCATAATCCAGGGTGGTTGGGAGGTGCTAGGGAGGACTGGTGTCCTCAGAGGTTCAAGTGGGGGCTTGAACACAGGGAGTTGGTGCTAGAGACACCAGGGAGTTGGTGCTTCCTTCTAGTGGGTGCTAGGGAAAAAGAGAGAGTTGGTGCTCTCAGCAAGTTGCAGCTTGCAAAACAGATGTTGTAGCCTCACAATAAGTTGGTATTCAAATGTATGATAGTGTAGAGAATGTAAATAATACTTATTATATAAAGAAGAAGATGTTTTTACCCTGTATGGGTTTCCTTGGGAAATATCTGTCTCTGTGTTTCTCATATATGTGACTGATGCTGAATGTGCCATTGTTCATTTCCCTGCATTATTGTGATCATCATTGAGTGCCTTGTAAATATTTTAAAAGAAGCATAATTGTTTAAGCACGGTGACCACTGATTCACCCCCCCTCTCAGTTGTTCAACAATTGGTATCAGAGCCAGCCCCTTTTATCTAAGGGTAGATCCTAGAGCTTAAACATGTCAAGCCATGAAGGAAATTCAACCAATAAGGCCCCTCTGTTCAATGGAACAAACATTGCCTTCTGGAAAGTTAGAATGAGAACCTACATAATGTCGTTAGGTGCAGATGTCTGGGATGTGGTAGATACTGGTTATGTAAAGCCAGTTGTGCTAGCTAATAAGGATGACAAACTAGAATTTATAGCTTCAACGCTAAGGCTATGAATGCTATCTTGAGTGGGCTTGCAGAAGTAGAATTCGTAAAATTTATGCACCTAGGAACTGCCAAAGAAATGTGGGACAAACTCATTATCATCTATGAGGGTAATGAGAAAGTAAAGGATGCAAAGCTTCAAACCTACAGAATACAGTTTGAACAGCTGAAGATGAAGGAAGATGAAACTGTTGGAAAATACTTTCTAAGAGTAGAAGAAATGGTAAATGCAATGAAGACACTTGGTGAAACAATTGATGAACCTTCTTTAGTTCAGAAAATCTATAGATCTCTCCCAGATAGGTTCAACCCGATGGTCTCTGCTATAGAAGAACTTAATGATCTAAAAACCTTGGGGTTTGATCAACTGCTAGGAACATTGACTGCATATGAAATGAGAATAGTTAAAGATAAACCTACCTCCAGAGAAGCATCATTTAAAGCAGACAAGAATGAGGATTCTGAGCTCGATGAAATTAAAGCAAAATTTGTGAAGAGATTGAAGAAGGGATCAGGCAAATACAAAGGTAAACTGCCTTTCAAATGTTTCAACTGTGGTAGGATAGGTCATTTTGCAAATAAATGTCCCTACAAAGGAAAGGATCAAACATGTGATGATGAGAAGTACAAACACATAAATTTCTTTAAAGAGAAAAACTTTAAGAAGAAAAGTCGGTGTGTAAATAATGATGATGATCCTTCAGATGATGAAGAAAATGACTCCTCTATTGAAGATAAACTAAATGACTTCATACTTATGGCCAAAGAGGATTATGATAATAAAAACAGAGGAAGTGATGAAGAAGAAGCTGTGGTTGACATGGAAGGAGAATTGATCAGTGCACTGGAAGAGATTGACAGACTAAGAATCAAGAATAGAAAGCAATGACAATTGTTGATACAGTTCGAGAAAGACAACAAAGAACCTGATGAAGACCTTGTCCTACTAAAAGTAGAATTGGAAGAGGCAAAGAAAATCGAAGAGTTTCTGAAACAACAACTATCAGAAAAGAAGGCAAGATGTGAAGCATTAGAACAAGAAGTAGTGAAAATGAGGAAAGAAATGGAGAAGTTTCAAGCCTTGTATAATCAGAATTTGTCAAGTATCAAAGCCTTAGAAGGATTGACCACCATTCTGAATCAACAAAGGAATCCAAAGCTGAAAACTGGCTTGGGGTATGAAGAGGGATCAAGCAGTGGTAAGCCAGGAAATGAAGAAACTATCAAGTTTGTCAAAAGTACAACTAATGACAATAACAATCTTGCAGAAACAAAGGAAGACAATCAACCGCCCAGGTCGAGTAAGGAAAAAGATGCCAGATCTGAATCTGTAGAACAAAGAAGTAATGTGCTCACTGCTGAACGACGTCATCAGTCTAGAAGAAATTGATTTGCTCAAAGAAGACAACCATTTTCCAGATACAAAGAATTCTTCTATGGCTATTGTTTCTACTGTGCTAACTTTGGTCACAAAGCTATAAAATGTTCCTTAAGACTTAGGCATGAGAAATTAAGATTTCAAAGGAATAAATACTTGCCACAACAAAGAATGATGTAGCCAAGTAACAAACCCTCACCGATTGCCAACTGCCAAATTAAGTCCAGGGACATGCAACTAAAGAGGTCAAGAAATAATCAACAGTCAATGAGTAGACAACACTGCACCAATAAGTTTGACCTGTTGAACAATGAGATTGAATGCTACATCTGTCATAACTATGGACACAAATCTATTGACTGCCATTTAAGGGAATATGAACCAGATTTGAAATCTCCTGCTGAAAATGTCAAGTTTTGGAAGAAGAAGGAAAGTGACAAGTGTGGATTAGTGTTGTCCGCTCAAAGAAAAACGAACCCTTGGTATATAGACAGTGGATGCTCCAAACACATGACAGGAGACAAAGGCAAGTTTCTATCTCTAAGTGAAAGCAAATCAGGAAACGTAACCTTTGGAAATGATGCTCCAGGGAAAATAAAGGGCAAAGGGATGGTGAGCTTAAGTAATGGAAAAGGAAAAGCCCAAGATGTTCTACTTGTGGATGGGCTGAAACATAATTTGCTCAGTGTAAGTCAAATGTGTGACAGAGGATGCGAAGTGTTGTTCACGTCCAAGGACTGCAAGATAAAGTCTATAAACTCAGGACAAGTAGTGGCCAAAGGCATAAGGACAAAAAATAATGTATATGTGCTGAAAGAAAATAGAGAAGAATGCCATCTAAGAAAACATGATGAAAGTTGGTTATGGCATAGGAGACTTGGACATCTAAACTTCGACCACTTAATCAAACTCAAAAACCTCAAGGCAGTAAAAGATCTTCCGAGAATATCAAAACCCCAAGATTCAATGTGTAAACCCTGTCAAGTAGGGAAGCAAAACATGACATAGTTTAAGTCCAAGATCTTTACATCAACAGAGAAACCACTCCAACTAGTTCATATGGATTTATGTGGACCATCAAGACATGAAGGCACATGGAAAGAAAACTACTTCATGTTGATTATCGATGATTACTCCAGACTTACTTGGGTTGCCTTTCTCAAAGAAAAAGCTGAAGCATTTGAGAAGTTTAAAATATTTAAGGCTTTAACAGAGACTCAAACAGGAAAGAGGTTAAAGGCAGTAAGATCAGATCAGGGAGGAGAGTTTATGTCAAGAGGCTTCAAGGAATTCTGCTATGAACATGGGATCAAGAGAGAATACACAATCCTAAGAACTCCACAACAAAATGGAGTTGTTGAGAGGCAAAACAGAACAGTGTAGGAAATGGCCAGGTCAATGATGAATGAGAAGAACATTGGTCAAACCTACTGGGTATAAGAAATACACACAACAGTTCATGTGCTTAACAAAGCCCACCTCAGACCACAAAGTGACAAGACACCTTATGAATTATGGTTTGGAAAACCTGCCTCAATCAAACACTTCAGAGTCTTTGGGAGTAAATGCTACATAAAGAATAATGATGAGAACCTCGACAAATATGATGACAGGGCTGATGAAGGTATCTTCTTAGGGTATGCTACAAACAGTAAAGGATATAGATGCTATAATAAGAAGCTGCATAAAATGGTTGACTGTATTGATGTAAAAATTGATGAAGGAATCCCAGCAAGAGAGTTATACAATAATGAGTCTTCTACAGAAGACACAGCTAAAGTTGAAGATGAACAGGTCCAAGAATCAGAAAACAAAGACTCTGAATCAGATGAAGACTCAAACACTCAGACAGACTCAAATCAACAGTCAACTACAAATTCCTCCAGAATCATTCAAAAGAATCATCCCGCAAGTCAGATAATTGGAGAAAAAGACAAAGGTGTACAAACCAGGAGAAAGCTAATCCAAACCAACGAACAATCTCATATAGCTCTCATATCCATGCTGGAACCCAAGAATTTCAATGAAGCCAGCAAGGATGATGATTGGATTAGAGCAATGAATGAAGAGCTTGATCAAATTGAAAAGAACAATACTTGGGAGCTTGTCCCTAGACCTGAAGATAAGAATGTAATAGGTTCCAAATGGGTGTTCAAAAATAAAATGAATGAAAAAGGGCAAGTTGTTAGAAATAAAGCCAGATTGGTCTGTAAAGGATATGCACAAGTTGAAGGTCAGGAGTTTGATGAAACTTTTGCACCAGTGGCAAGATTGGAAGCCATCAGAATGTTTCTTGCTTATTCATGTCATAAAAACTTTAAAGTTTATCAGATGGATGTTAAGTCAACATTTCTTAATAATTATGTTTGTAAGCTGAAGAAGGCCTTATATGGACTAAAACAAGCACCGCGAGCTTGGTATTATTGAATGGACAAATTTTTACAAGAAAAAGGGTTCAAGAAAGGTACTGTTGACAGTAACCTTTACATTAACTCTGAAGGTGATAATTTACTAGTTGTTTTGGTTTATGTAGATGATATTAT
>CBVK0101411798.1:0-17814 GCA_900067695.1 Picea abies | reverse complement strand
GTTTATGTAGATGATATTATTTTTGGCTGTACTAATGAATCATCTGTCTAGTGGTTTGCTAACTCTATGCAAACAGAATTTGAAATGTCCATGGTAGGAGAACTGTCATATTTTCTTGGCTTACAAGTAAAACAAAGTTCTGAAGGAATATTTATTTCTTAAGAAAAATATTTGAAAGAGATATTGAAGAAATTTCAGATGGAAGATTCTTCTCCAATTAGCACACCTATGGTGGTTGGTTGCAAGCTGAGTAAAGATGATATCTCACCTGATGTTGATCAAAGGACATATCGCTCTATGATAGGCAGTCTTCTGTACATCACAACATCCCGTCCTGATATAATGCAAGTTGTTGGAATGGTAGGTCGTTATCAGTCTGCTCCTAAACAAAGTCATTTGGTAGCTGTCAAAAGGATATTTAAATACTTGAAGGGATCAATGACTTATGGTTTGTGGTATCCTAGAAATCAGAATTTCCAGTTAACTGCTTATTCATATGCAGATTGGGCAAACTGTGTTGATGAGAGAAAAAACACCAGTAGAGGAGCATTCTTTCTGGGTGACTCATTAGTTGCATGGCTTAGTAAAAATTAAGGATCCATTTCATTATCCACTACAGAGGTAGAATACATTGCTGTTGCTACTTGGTGCACACAAATTTTATGGATGATACAAACTCTTGCAGATTTGAAGGTAACTTACACTGATCCCATTCCAATTCACTGTGATAACACCAGTGCCATTAGTGTCTCCAAGAATCTTGTTCTTCATTCCAAGACTAAGCACATTCCAATAAAGTACCATTTTCTCAGAGAACAAGTTACAAACAAAATTGTTCAACTGAATTATATACCTTCTACAGAACAGATTGTAGATATATTTACAAAACCATTAGCAACAACCCCTTTTGGATATCTTCGTCAAAAGTTGGGGGTTATAATTTCTTGTGTCTAATCTGTTCACTTGGTCAAGGGGAGTACTTATTGAATATTTGGTGTATTTCCAAGATGCTCATAGTTGACAGGGGGAGTATGTTTTGCAACAGCTCAGGGGGAGCATGTTTCTTATTTGACATCGATGTCAAAGGGGGAGAAAAGAGTCCGGGAGGAGAGTCCAAATGCATGTGGGTGCTTGTGTTGCCATCAATGCCAAAGGGGGAGATTTTTTTCAAATATTTAACAGACAACGAATGCTTGTCATTGATGGCAAGTACAATAATAAAGATGGCATGAGTACAAAAAGTACGTAATAGATTGGCATTATGAGAAGACGTTGCAGAGAAGATTCGAATAAGCTCAGAAGAGATAGTGCAGAGGATTGTTGGCAGATCATCGATGGCAAGATCACAGTAAGCGGAACAAAGTAAGCTCGGGAGGAGAAGCAACATTTCTGGTTGTTGGATCTCATTTACAATTCCCGATGACCATCAGATCAAGTGTTGATCGGGAATGTTGATCCCACGCCATCTCGGAACTTCGCCTATCGCGAGTTGGAGAGGAAAGATACATAACCGCCGAAATCGTGATTTACTCACAGCCGCCAGATCGAGGTTTGTTCTGGATTGTTGATCTGAGATCCATCTCGGAGCTTCACCTATCGCGAGTTGGAGAGGCAAGATACATAACCGCCGAAATCGCGATATGCGAAATCACGATTTATTCACAGCCATTAGATCAAGGTTTGTTTTGGACTGTTGATCAGAGCTCCATCTTGGAGCTTTGCCTATCGCGAGTTGGAGAGGCAAGATACATAACCGCTAAAATCGCGATATGCGAAATTGCGATTTATTCACAGTCGTTATATCGAGGTTTGTTCTGGATCATTGATCTGAGCTCCATCTCGGAGCTTCGCCTTTTGCGACTTGGAGAGGTAAGAAACATAACCGCTGAAATCGTGATATTGCGAAATCACGATTTAATCCCAGTCATCAGATCAAGGTGTGGTCTGAATAGTTGATCTAAGCTTCATTTCGGAGTTTCGCCTATTGCGACTTGGAGTGACAAGAACCTCCATCGAAGGAATCGAGAGATGCAAATTCATGATGAGATCTGGATCGTAGATTCATCAAGATTGTGGACCGTTGATCTAAGCTTCATTTCGGAGTTTCACCTATCGCAACTCGGAGTGACAAGAACCTCCATTGAAGGAATCGCGAGATGCAAATTCACGATGAGATCTGGACCGTAGATTCATCGAGATCGTGGACTGTTGATCTCATCTCTATCTTGGGGTTTCGGGGATCACGACTTGGAGAGTCGAGATGCCTCATGTCCAGACTCACGAAATGTGAATTCACGAAAAACACTTTTTACCTAAGCGCTTGGTCATAACCGTGTTCATATAAAGGAAGGAGCCAGCGCAGAAAACTCTGTTTCAGAGTTTCGGAACTCGTAACATGGAGACTCAAGATGTCTCATTGCAGAATCTCCGAATTGTGAAAGTGCGAAACGGGTACATAACACAAGAACCCATCAGAGTAAATCCAACGATGCAGGTGAATCTGAGCATAATCGAAGGGCTATTGTTGCATGTCACAGTGTAACTGCTAGAAACCACTGATGGTTTCTGCTAGAGGACTCGAAGACACTTCAGGGTGATTGACAGAGAATATGAAGAGTCTCTGGGAATCTTCAAGAGGGATGAAGATGCTTGTGGAGGTGATTGACAATTGGATGAGCATTGAAGCTTGTAACTGGAACAGAGAAGGTGAGCTCGACTATCACAGAGAAGACGAAGAGTCTCAACTGCTAGAGAGACTGAGGAATCACAGCATAACATACAGTGATGTTGAACGAGTGGAAAAACGGCCAGAGAAGCTGAAGAGTCACGATGATGATCAGATAGAGCACTCGAGTTGTGGAGGATATCGACACGGTGTGAGTATGCAGATTTATTGCGCGCATTGCACGCACAAGGTGCACAAAAGCTATAAATACACAATACAAAGAAGAGATGGGTTGGTGTCGTTGTTGGGATTGCTGTGGATGTTGTTGAAGGTGATTCATGCATGAAGAAGGATCAGAGTGTAGCAGTTGAAAAGAAAAAAAGAAGAACTGTTCAGCGAATGGACATGGCGCACAGAGCATAAAAGCAGAAGAATAGAATGGGCAGCGGATGCATGCTGAAAGACAACGAGGAAGTCTGAGTAGCAAAATCTTGCAGAACAGTGATGAGACTGGTAAGTTGTTATTAAACACTATATCATTGTAATAGGATTCGATATTTCATATTCATAATCCAGGGTGGTTGGGAGGTGCTAGGGATCACTGGTGTCCTCAGAGGTTCAAGTGGGGGCTTGAACACAGGGAGTTGGTGCTTCCTTCTAGTTGGTGGTAGAGAAACCAGGGAGTTGGTGCTTCCTTCTAGTGGGTGCTAGAGAAAAATAGAGAGTTGGTGCTCTCAGCAAGTTGCAGCTTGTAAAACAGAGGTTGTAGCCTCACAATGAGTTGGTGCTCAAATGTATGATAATGTAGAGAATGTAAATAATACTTATCATATAAAGAAGAAGAGGTTTTTACCCTGTATGGGTTTCCTTGGGAAATATCTGTCTGTGTTTCTCATATATGTGACTGATGCTGAATGTGCCATTGTTCATTTCCCTGCATTATTGTGATCATCATTGAGTGCCTTGTAAATATTTTAAAAGAAGCATAATTGTTTAAGCACGGTGACAACTGATTCACCCCCCCTCTCAGTTGTTCAACACAGAAGCCTCGGTTGCCAACCGAATCTCCTCCTAGAAGAAGTCATCCCACATCCTCTCTCATGTAGGCATTGTTATCGCACAGTTTGTAGCTAGGTCAAAAGGCTAGAAGATAGAGGCCAAACTGGTGTAACATGAACCTACCCCACCCAATGTCACCACAATGGGGAGGTTCTTTCTCTTTAGGGAGGTTAGGCCCAGGGGAGACGTCCCCGGTAACCTGGGGTTTTGAAGAGGCTAAGTTATAACAGTCAAAGTAAAATTCCCTCTTCACAGGTCACCGCCAGGAGCATATAGTCGGGCTAAACAACCAATAATGAAGTGTAGGCCCAAATGAGAACACTTGCCCGGAACAAAGAAACAACTGACTAATACATGCAGGCTATGATTCAAATGGTTAGTACTTCATATGACTATCTGATATCAATATATAAGCAACAGATATTGACGAGATCGATGTTTATTAATATAACAATGAAATAATATCAAATCATCAATAAATGCCAAGATGATGTAGCAATCAGTGTGTCAAATCAATCCCTTAATCAATAAATGCTTTAAACCATCACCTAATTGCCTATAAAAAAAACTTGTTGCGTCAAGATGGAATAACCAAGGATGACGTCAGCCTTATTAGGGTTAGTAGTTAGTTAGGGTTTCAATTTATAAGAGTTTGAGAGTTTTTTTGACCACTAACACTTCAACGTTGGAGACCTAAGATCAGTGCCTAAGGGTAAATGGAGTCAAATCAAGGGAGGACGCAAGGTTGAAGAGAAAAGGCTAAGGACTAGAGGGAAGGGTTCTGAAGTGTTGTAATGGCAGGGCCCCAGAAACAAAACCCTAGGGGAAAGAGGCTCACTCCAGTGTTGCTTAAGCAAGGCGTCGTGCTCTTTCCTCCTTCCTTAGGTTTAACTTGGCAAAACGGCTAGCATAAAAGATAAAACAAGACATGAGAGTGAGGTGAGGGAGAGTTTTGCTAAAGCAAGGCCCTATCACCAAACCCTAGAAGCAGGACGACCCTAGGTGTAGATAACCTAGGCTTAGGACGTCTCCTCCTTCTTGAATTTTAAAGGTACAACTAGCACAGGGGAAGATGCAATAAGAGTGTAGCAATGGCTAGTCTCTTCCTTCCTTCAATGGCTGAAAATTTCTCTTTTAGGGGACATGAGACAACGACCTACTTGTGCGTTTGTCCCCTAGGGTTTTAAAATAAGCAAAGTTTATAACAAATGCAAGAATATAAGACTACAACCATTCAATTAAGAAGTTTTGCAGAAAAANNCTTCCTTCAAGAGAAATGCCAAAAATGCCAAGAAATTCCTTCCTTCAACAAGTGCGCCTCACTCAAAGAGAACAAATACCCAAGTAGGGAGCAAAAATCAGATCTTACTAATGAGTGAGTGTTTCATATTGTCAAAATGAGGATAAAACTCCTCAATATATATTGTATCAATGACCTTTAATTAATTTTAGGTCATAAAATTAGCCGACAAGGCTTTAAACCAAAATCATATTGTTTTTACATTAAAATGTCAAATTAAAACCCTAACTGAGCTGTAATAAAGGTAAAATCCCCTTCAAGGGAGGTGCTAGCCCCTTTTAGGGCAGATGAGGCATCCAGGAGCAAAACGTTGACCCCCCAGGGGCCTCTCCAACATGCCACACATGACACTGCTGCCCAGTCTGCCTCCAAGAATGACCATGAATCTAGATGACGTCATGGTAAGGATGGGGGCGCTCTGAGCTTTCCAAGGCCAACGTTCCACTGAAAAGGGGTCATTCCCCTTAGGACGGGCTCTGCCAAAGTGCCTCTGATGAAACATCCTCTTCTTCTCTGGTACAAAATCTCGGTCAAACACTGTCCTGTCTCTGCCCCTCTGACAGGGTTTCAACAACCATATGATGGGCTCTTCATCCCCATGGAGGTCCGAACTAATCATCTCCCCATGTGTACCGGTCCAAATGGTACCTGTCTGTCAGGCATGGTCCTGCACATCAAAAACTACGCCCTCCATGGGCTCATTAGTCACAGAGATCATAGCAATGTTAATCACATTTCATCATTAATATTATCAAACATATGCATAAAAACCCTGATATATCATCCAATAGCTCAAAGACATTACAAAGACCTACAATACAAGGTTGAGAAAAAGGACAAGATACCCTATTGGGCTAGTATCCACAAGGAAATGAAAGTTTCCAAGGGGTTTCATCCAAGCCATGTAAATGAGGTGGTGTGGTTAAGCGATGTCCAGACATACAGGTAGAGTGAGAGTTAGAGATGCATGATATTACCTGTGGGTGCCTTTGTAGAAGGCAAGTTGTACCTGTCATGGATGCAATTTTTTCCAAGCCCTTTCTTGCCTTTATTCTTTTTCTTTATTTGATTTTTCTTTTTCTTTTTATTCAAGGGCTAACCAGAAGACACTGCCTTGGCGTGGTGACCGGAGCTGACAGTGTTACCCACAAGTACTTTCACAGAGATGATAAGGTTGGCTCGTGATAAGACCCCCTTTCCCTTGGCCATGCAACCAAAGGTCACTGCCCTGGCGTGGTAACCAGATGGTGGAAATGTCATGCTGTTAGGTACCCATGAACATAATAGGCTATCTCGTGATGAGATCCCCTATCCTCTTAGCTAGGTTTTGTTTGTTATTTTCTTTGGGTCCCTCTTGTTTCTTGCTGAGAGGGTTTTTATTGCCTTTTCAGGGATCCATGGGCGAGGCATCTCGAAGTTTTATTTTTAGGCTTTTATATTTTACCAGCTGCTTTTACCTTCTGGGCCTTTATCCCCTTCTTCCCACGAGATAAGTTGCAACCCCACAAACACATCATCTTAATGCCTGGACAAGGGGAATGGGACAGATGAGCCGGAGATAAGATGGAAAAGTGGTGGTACGATGGGAGTGGACGATGGCTCTTCAGAAATCCCCCCGGTGGCAAACCAAAACCCATGGGTACAGGCTTGCTAAGACACCCTGTCAATTCCCCCAATCATGGTCTAGTCTGTTAATGTAAGATCCAAGCAGTCGTTAGAGATAAAAGGAGTAAGATGCATATATCTAAAGGTTATAATGATCAAAAGTGACACATACCATGATACCTGGACAAATTACCTCATGGAGCAAGATCCCTCTTCGATACAAGACCAAGCCGATGGTGATGGATGCTGCTTCTGCTGACAGGACGAATCTGACGAAAGAAGAAAAGGATGGGCCCTCTAGGGCCATGCTCAGGTCAATCATGTTCTCGGTACTCCATGTCTAGGACATGTGGGCCTTGAAACATGATCTCCTAGTTATCCCTAGAAATTGGGGATAACAGGCATGACCTCCCTGACAACTATGCCACGTACAAATGGACTGCACGGTTAGGTGAATCTATTCATAGCTTGCCTCACCAAAGAGTTAGGGTCAACAACATCGTCGACATCTCCAAGCTTGTTACTGACTCATCCTTGAATATGAGTGAAGCGACCAAGGAATGAAGCTACTGACTCATCCTTGAATATGCGAATGCTCTTGAGTTGGTCATGAAGAACCATCTTCCGGTTCTCAATGGAGCTCTCATACAACTTGCATAGAGATATGGTATGATATGGTCACGAAGTGCATCACAAATGGTCCTCTTCGCCTTATTGTTCTTTTTCCTGAACTCTGCCACCAAGACGGGAGCAGTGACAGGAATGGGGGGAACAATTGCCTCGACTATATCACATAGCTCGAGGTCCTCTAAGACTAAGACCATCCTCGCCTTCGAAGGCGACCAATTGCTAGCCCTTGCTAGCCTACCTCAACTCACATCTGAGATGCTGACATGTCTGCCAAACTACACTGCCCAACTGATGCTCACTCTGCCAAGGAAAACACTGTCTCACTCCTGTCAACACAGGTGTGAAAAGAGACAGGTGTGATTTGACCTCACTCCTAACAAAATAGGCGTGAAAAGAGGTCAAGTAAAATCAGTCTCACTCCTACTGCATAAGTGTGAAAAGAGACTGATGACAAGTATCCAAAATTGCCCAACTCTCCTTTGAAAAATTATGCCCTTTAACAACCACTGAATGAGTCAATGGCTGTCCTCAAAATCTGCTAGAAAGAAGTGTATGGAAGCCACTCAAAATGCTGTCCCAATTGCCCAAAAATTCAACCACCAAATCTCTGATACCATGTGAAAATTCCAAGTCCTATCAATTTGCCTTCTTGGTCTGCTTTTGACCAAAGAAAGACTCTAAGTTTTCACTGTCAGGTAAAGTATTTTCTGTTGTTTTACAACAACCAACAGTCCAAAAGTATTTTGCTGATTTGTTACAGTTATGTTCTTGATTTTGGGTGCTCTAGCATGTTGTTTTCATCCCCATAAATTAGTACATGCATCTCAAAATAAACATAACACACCTAAATATCGTTTACTGCTGAATATGAACAGATCTAAAAAACTAAATCATGCATTTGTAGACATAGGTATTTTTGGTCAACATGACCCTGGATAAAACCGCCCTGGGAAAACCAGTTTGGAATATGTGTGTATATATGAGGAAAGCAAAAGAAGGGTTACAATAAACACAATATATGAAAGAAACTGGTACAATAGCAACTCCAACTAAGTTGATATACAAGCCCGAAATCAAGAGATGCGCCCCAGAATGGTGTGCCCTTCATGCAAACTTCTAGAACCATTGAGTCTGCTCCAACTCCCAACTGTGAGCTCAGATCTAGAAACTCCTCTACAACAATGAAGCTCTAGTAGATGGCCTCCCTCTGAAACTGATCTCACTGCAATCTGATGGCTAGATATCCTACCAGGTACAAATCAACCTCCACAACTAATGCACCCCTCTTAGAAGTAGAATAGCTCCAGTAAATAATCCAGGCAAGTAGCTCCAAGCCTCCATGAATGAAATCAAGCGACCACCCTCAAGCATCCTCACAAAACTGACCTCATTTCCATCCTCCAAAATCTCCTCTCTCAACAAGAAAATGAACAAATGAAGAATGCACCCTCCTTCACCCTTTGCGCCCCTCTTTGACTCTCAAAAGGAAACCTAAAATATGAAGGGTTGAGATCATCTCATCTCCCATCTAATCGATGGTTGAGATCTCCCCATTCATATTTAATTCAATAACCCACTTTGGGTTAAGTTTCCTAAGTCATCTTATGTCTCTAATTCACCCCTTTGAATTAATAATCACTTTTAGGCCAAAAGTGACTAATATTCACTTTAACCAAATTCAAAGTGAAATTCGTCAAAAGTACAAGGTACAAAGTGTAATGTCCTTCCCTCATGTGCTAAGGAGGTAATAAGCACATGGGTAACACCTCCCAAGGTACAAAACTCAACACTCCCTCTTACCGAGGAAGGTGTTTCTCACCAAGCCCATCTTGTCTCTGAAATAGACATGCTTGCCTCGTGGCAGGGCCTTGGTGAGAATATCTGCTACCTAGTCATTTGTAAATATATACTGCAACTGAATTTCCCCTCTCTGAACCTAGTCACGAATGAAGTGGTACCTAATCTCAATATGCTTCGACCGGTCATGAAACACTGGATTCTCAGAGAGTTTTATGCAACTCTGATTATCACAGTGAATGACAGTCAGAGATATCTCCTGACCGAATAAACCAACCAACATCTTGCAAAGCCAAATGGCATCACAATTGGCCCGACTGGCTGCCATATACTCTACCTCGACCGAACTCAAAGCAACTGATTTCTGCTTCCGGTTGAACCAGGAAACAAGTCCTGACCTCAAATTGAAGCAACACCTTGAGGTGCTTTTCCTGTCAGTAGCACATCTTGCCCAGTTTGAATCTGTGTAGCCAAGCAAACTAACTCCATCGCCCTTGACATAATCTAGGCCATAGTCCACTGTCCCAACAACATATCTCAAGTCGTGTTTTACCCCAACCATGTGAACACTCCTCGGCTCAACCATGCACTGGCTGAGTGTGTTCACGACAAACCATATATCTGGTCTGGTGTTAACAAGATACATAAGTGAACTGATCAACTGCCTGTATACTGTGGCATCCACCAACTGGCTATCTGAAGCACTAAGATTCTTCCAGTTGGTGATCATAGGTGTAGTCATGGGTTTGCAGTCCTTCATATGAAACCTTCTCAAAATATTTGTTGCATACTTCTCCTGCCTGAGAAATATGTGACCCTCCTCCTGCCATACCTCCATACCTAGAAAGTAGTGCATCAATCCAATATCACTCATCTCAAACTCTGATGCAAGTCCCAACTTGCACTCAACTATGAGATCCTCGGCTCCAGTAATGAATAAATCATCCACATACAAAATGAGAATGAGTGTGTCCTCACCCCTAATGATGAAATAAAGGTTTGGATCAACATCGCTCTTCTCGAATCCCATTTGAAGCAAATAAGTATCAATCTGTGAATACCAAGCTCGGGGAACTTGCTTCAAATCATATAGTACCTTCCTTATAAGACACACATGAGTCTCCTTGTCACTCACATCAAACCCTTGTGGTTTCTCTATGTACACCTCCTCCTCAATAAAACCATTCAGAAATGTGGTTTTCACATCCATCTTGTGAATGTGCCAACCCATCTCTACTACTATGGCAATGATAGTCCTGATAGAAGTGTATCTCGCAACTGGTGCGAATATCTCGTCATAATCCTCTCCCTCAATCTGTGAGAAGCCTCGTGCCACAAAACGAGCCTTGTGTTTCTCCACGCTGCCATGTGCAACAATCTTGGTCTTGTACAACCACCTGGAAGTCACAACTGACTTCTCCACTGGCCTTGGAACCACATCCCAGACATCATTGCGCACAATGGAGTCATACTCCTCAACCATGGCCTCTCTCCAAACCTGATGGTCAACTGCCTATGCAAAAGTCTGTGACTCTGTATCCCTGATACTCGTCACTAGTGCCAAATATGCTCCCAATCTGACTGGTGGCCTGCTCTCTCTGATCTGGCTCTTGGGCTCCCCTACATTCTCCCTGGCCTCCTTCAGGGTCTCCTGAAACCATCTAGGTCTCCTCTTCCCTAAAGCGGTCAACAGAGAAGTAAGGTCTCTCTGCCCAAGAGTGACTGCCTCTGGACTCGTCTCAACACTTTGAGATCCTGAAGACAGTACTCCCTCTGAAGTCTGTGCCCCATCTGACTGAACATGCTCTGACTGTGACCTTAAAGCTATGCATGGTGACCCTGTCACCCCTGATACTAGTGTACCTGACGACTAAGGTTGTGCTCCCTCTGAGACTGCAATTGGCAACTCTGCATCATCCTCAACTCCAACTCTCGACTCAAGAGATCTCGTGAAATCCCTATCCTCCTCAAATCTGACATCTCTGCTCACTACCACTTTCCTAAGTGGTGGAATGTAGATGCAATAGGCTTTTGACACCTCTGAGTATCCAACTATAATCCCTTGTTGGGTTGTGGGGTCTACCTTTGTCCTCCTCTCTGAGGGGACATGAGAGAAATTTGAGCATCCAAATATCCCGATGTCCTCGACATCAGGCCTCCTATTAGTGAAGGCCTCCTCAAGAGTCATCTTCCCCAAAATCTTATGGGGGCTCCTGTTCTATAGGTAAACTGCAGTAGCACATGCCTCTGCCCATAAATACAAAGGAAAACTCTGATCATGCAGCATAGGTCTCGCTGCATCAGTAATGGCCTGGTTCTTCCTCTCGACAACCCCGTTCTGCTGAGGGTTGTAAGGTACGGTCATCTGTCTCATGATGCAATGTTGTGCACAAAGTTTACAAATTGTCTCGAGGAATACTCTCCCCCATTATCTGACCGTAGGACTTTGATGTTCTTTCCCGATTGGTTCTCCACAAGAGATCTGAACTCTTGGAACCATGTGAAGACCTCACTCTTGGCCTTCAGGAAATATATGCAAGTCTTCCTCGAGTAGTCATAAACAAATGTGAGATAGTACTCAGAACCACTCAAGGACCTCCGATTCATGGGCCCAGACATGTCCATGTACTAAATCCAGTATCCTTGCTGACCTGGTGTCACTGTTGGGGAACGATGCCTTGGAAAACTTGCCAAGCGCACACGCTCTGCAAACATCCTAATGCTCTGTGCTAATCTGTGGCACTCCGGTCACTACCTCTCTCAGTCCTCCAAGAGTCCCATGATGTAGGTGGGCCATCCTCCGATGCCATAACTCACACAATTGTCTGTTGTGTTAGTATTATGGTAGTTGCGGGAGGTATTTACCTCCACGTGTAAACCTGACGAGAATAGAAGACTCCAGAAAGCAAGAGAAAACCCTAATGAGTTGTCTAATAACCCTAGAAGTCTTGTCGGCTCAAGAAGATAATTTATATTAGGTTATTATCCTCCAAGAGAAGCAGTCGACCAAAGATAATAATAATAATATACTGAATAGACATGTACCCAGAAGGAGAAGTCAGCCCCAACAAATCTGGCAGAACCACTATAAATACATGGCACCAATTCTCATTTGACACATCTCAGAATTGTAGAGCAGCAACTGGTGTGCACTGCAGTTCCCAGTTTGGTGCACACGTGTGGAGGAGAGTTGCAGGTGCAGTTGTTACAGCAACCAGTTTTGGGTGTTGGCTTGGACTATATCTTGGCTAGGGTTTGGACTATTTGATCAACTATTGTTGGTGCGCTATCCTTGGAGGAAGATGCGCTACACCTNNAGCCTAGGGTTTGCTTCCGGAGTAATTCTCAGTCAAGGTTAAGGTGCTCGAAGGGTGGCTTCAGCCTATTTTTGGGTGACAAGGGTATTGTCAATGGTAAAATGAGCACACATTCTTCTATATTCTAACAGGTTATGGGCCCACACCTCCTTCATTCAGTCTAAACGCTGGAAGAAAACATAGCCTCTAGATATTGAGCTCGCTGAGGAACTGTTGCTAGGGTTACTAGCAAAAACAACTTCCAATACACTGTTGCTAGGGTTACTAGTAGGAGTAGTTGCAGAAACCTTAATCCTCTTATTGAGGCACCTTAAGTGAATAGATTGACCTAATCTCTGGATAGATCAATGCACTCTAGCCTAGCACATCTCCTGATACTCTCAGCAAGCCAAGGCGTGAAGTTTGAGTTTGTGGTCAAATCTAGGGTTTTGACCAAGCCATGAATAACTCTATGAAGTCTGAGAACAAGTTAGATGGAGCCTCTAACATCAGAGTATGGAAGACAAGGATTGACCTCATCCTTACCAATAATAAAGTGTTGGATATCGTGAAACCAAAGTTTGAAGAAGGAAAAGAGAAGGAACCGCAGAACGTTGAAACTATGGAGAAGTTCAAAGATGTTGACATCAATGCCATGAGTATCATAGTGGATTCTATAAAATACCACTTGATACCCTACATCTCCCATCTTGACTCATCGAAGAAGATGTACGATGCCCTAACAAATCTCTTCTCAGTCAGAAACATTGGACAAGTTATGAGTCTGAAGAATGAGCTCCATGACATGAAGATGAATGAGGATGACAACATAACATCATAATTTGTAAGGATCTCCCAGCTAAGAGATCAACTACAAGCTATTGAAGAGATCACTTCAGAGAAGGAATTGGTAAACATTGTACTCAATGGTCTTCCCAAGACGTGGGATGCATTTTCTGCAAGCATGAAGACAAGAAAGGAATATTCGACATTTGAAGAACTTTGGACTTGTTGTTCTCAAGAAGAATCAAGGATCAATGTAAAATAAAAACCCCAAAAGAAGTACGATGATCAAGCCTTCACAACAAGATTTAAGAACTTCAGGAACAAAAGGAAGTTTGGTTCAAGGAGGAAGCCAAATCAGGAAAAAGACATTTCAGAAGTACAATGCTTCAACTGTCGAAAGTATGGTCACTACAAGAATCATTGTCATGAGCTAAATAAAAGGAAGGAGAAACACGAAGCATCAATTGCCAAAGAAAAGGAACCTACAAAGAAGACTAATCAAGATGGAAGAGACTTCTTCTTCTAAAAGGTAACAAAACTCTTCTTATTTCTTGTACATATCTTGTTTGCATAGTCTCTGTACATATCTTGTATATCTATCTCTTGGAAGATAATATGTTCCAAGAAGAACTATACCTAAGAAAGAACAAACAAGATGAAAATAGATATCATTAGATAATACACATGAAATGATGAAATGCAAATCATGTGGAATTTATTGCAAGATAAGCCGAATCAATCATAAAGAGACTTAGAAGAAGCAAAGACAAAAAGAAGTCAGCAATCGAGAGGAAATTGAAAAAATACTTATGACGTTTTGTAGAAAACAACAAGACGGGAGCGTGGACTCTGTTAGACAAGAGAGCCAATTATATATTGCAGAAGACAATAAGGATGCAGATGGAAGAGTGGACTCTGTTAGATAAGAGAGCCAATTATATATTGCAGAGGATAATAAGGATGCAGATGGAAGCATGGTCTCTGTTAGACAAGGGAGTCGATTATATGCACTTATACATGAAGCAAGGATTAGGAGGGAGCTAATCCTATGATTCATTGAAGATGATGAATTATATATCCATGGTAGCAGCCATGAAAGACAGTACGTGTTCAACTCAACCGCAAAAGAAGACTTCTTCGAAGAGAAGCCTTAAAGTATTCCCGGTTGTGCATCTAGATCCGTGATCCTATGATGAAAGAAAGAAGTGGAATTTTTAGGAAATGGAACCTACTCCATGGACCTAAGAGCTAAAGAAAAACATGAAGAAGAACATGAAGACTCCAAGAAAAAAAGAGAAGCCAGAACAACCAGTCATTGTATCAAGAATAACAAGATTGCCAACCTAATGTAAACTCAATAAAAGCAATCAAGTAGAGGAATTGAAAGTTGTAATGAAGAACAATGTATGAAAGACTTATGCATGAAAGCATTTGCGAGATCTAGAACCAGAGGTTCTCCCAGATGGAGGGAGAAGACTATGATGATTACTTGTTCCAGTACACCAGACATATCACTACATGAGTCATTATATCATCTGCAACATCCATGAGTTGGAGTTCTACATCAGATGAATGCAAAGAATGTTTTCCAGAGAAATTGAATAAAGAGCGTATGAAGAGAAAACTCAAGACTTTGAGGCATACCAGAAAGAGACTCTTGTATGCAGATAAAAGAATATAACTTGGTGGAGAACCTCCAGTGCACGGTAGAAGCGTGGTGAAGATTTCCTATAACATCAAGATGACTACTCAGTAGATCCGATCTCATGATGATAGAAGAAGTGCCACATGGATATGTTCCAGTTTTCCAACTATGATATACTCTATTGTTAAGATCTACATAAATCCTTCACAATGTTCCAGACTAAAGTACATTTGAAATCAAGCATTACGTTATCCGTAATGAAGTCCAGAAAGGAGAAAGTGATTCTCCAAATACATATCTCCACAGATGAGCAGATAAGTAGACATTTTGGTAAAGCTTATATCCAATATGAAAGAGTTTGCGTACTCAAGCTGGAGCTTGTGGAAACAACTTCCTTCTTATTGAAAAAGGAAGAAATGACTCTCTAGGTTAGGAGGGAGCACTGAAAATATTATTGAAGCATTTATTTTTGTTTGAAAAATAGTCCAGATTGGACAGATTCTTTCCTGTTCAGAAAGTGGATTGAGATTTTTGACGAACAATGACTTCCCATTGTGGTTAACATGGGAAGTAGTCTGATTGCTGATGTATCATAAACAATGACTTCCCATTGTGGTTAGCATGGGGAGTGGTCTAGGGCAGTCTCTCTTCTTGAGGGTTACTCAAGAAGATTGGCCCGCCTCGCCGGACAACGATTTCTCATTGTGGTTAACATGAGGAATGGTTTGTTTTGGAGGTTGAAGAAGGACAATATTTTCCTCTTGTGGTTAACAGAGGAAATGGTCTAAACAATCATTCCTTAGGGTTTATACATTCTCTCCAGGGTGCACTTTGATTAATTAGTGTAGGAGGAATGGCCCAGGGTGGGGAATGGTCCAGGCTGAGCAATCAGGGACAAGCATTCCTTAGGGTTTATACATTCTCTCTAGGGTGCACTTTGATTAGTGTAGGAGGAATGGTCCAGGATCAACATTCCTTAGGGTTATACATTCTCTCCAGGGTGTACTTTGATTAGTGTAGGAAGAATGGCCCAGGGTGGGGAATGGTCCAGGTTCAGAAGACATGACAATTATTCTTCCTTGCTTGAGAAGAATAGTCCAGATATCTCATTGTTCTACTCTGAGGGCAGATATTCTTTCAGAGCTCACAAATGTGAGTGAAATATTGGCCCAAATGATTTAGTTTATATCATAACATTGTTTTTGTGCAGGTTGCTATTAGATGTTATTTTTGAAGACTGTATGATAGTAGATGAAGACTATTGTGGTGGATATGTTCCACTGTTCGTGACTATACGTTGCTAATCAAGTACTTGTGTGTTACTTGGTGTGGTAGTGTACCATTGGATTATAGTTATGTACTACTATGGATAGACACAGTTGTGTTCTATTTTTGTTCTAATTTCCTTGAAGACTATCAACAGTTTATTGAAGATAATCATCATCTAGACGAATGATGAACAAAGATTTTCCAGACGAAAAATAGTTTAGAGCATTTACTCTTCTAGATTAAAAGAATGACTCTTGTATGGTGTGAGTGACTTATCCAACATCATGTCTAATTACTCATATGAAGTATGGTTTCGAGAGATGATGTAGCTGATGGTGATGGTGATGCTCATGATCTAGTCATGAGATAGTCTAAACGACTATGTTGATGCTACTGGGTAAATGGTATTTTTTTGTGCTCAAGACCATTACCTGTAATACCTCCCTAGCTAGGAGGGAGTGTTAATATTATGGTAGCTGTGGGAGGTATTTACCTCCACGTGTAAACCTGACTAGAATAGAAGACTCCGGAAAGCAAGAGAAAACCCTAATGAGTTGGCTAATAACCCTATAAGTCTTGTCGGCTCAAGAAGATAATTTATATTAGGTTATTAGCCTCCAAGAGAAGAAGTCGACCAGAAATAATATTAATATACTGAATAGACATGTAACCGAAGGATAAGTCGGCCCCAACAAATCTAGCAAAACCACTATAAATACAGGGCGCCAATTCTCATTTGACACATCTCAGAATTGCAGAGCAGCAACTGGTGCGCACTGCAGTTCCCAGTTTGGTGCGCACATGTGGAGGAGAGCTGCAGGTGTAGCTGCTACAACAACCAGTTTTGGGTGTTGGCTTGGACTATCTCTTGTCTAGGGTTTGGACTATCTGATCAACTATTGTTGGTGCGCTATCCTTGGAGGAATATGCACTACACCTTGTTTGGCTATCTAGCCTAGGGTTTCCTTTCGAAGTGATTCTCAATTGAGGTTAAGGTGCTCGGAGGGTGGCTTTGGCCTATGGTTGGGTGACAAGGGTATTGTCAATGGTAAAACGAGCACAATGGTTGGGTGACAAGGGTATTGTCAATGGTAAAACGAGCACACAATCTTCTATATTCTAACATGTTGTTGTCGCCACTTGCTACCAAAGCAAGAAGTGGCTGAAAAAGAAATCTGAATAGTTTCCCCTCTCTCACTCCAATCACCTATCCTAAGCCACGTGGAGAACCCCGAGGATGAATTAGTACCTCGGTGCCTCTGAGTATCACTTCAATACCTCTATCCTGGAGGGTGGAAATTGATATCGGATTCTTCTTCATCCCAGGGACATACAGAACAACTGTGAATGATATGGGTGGCAAGCCATCTCTCCGAAAAGCAATTGTGCCAACCCCTGCAATTGTGAAAACTCTGTCATCCCTAAGAGAAATCTCCATCCTGATATCGCTGAATCTGAGATTAGAAAAGTGCTCTTGAAGTCCAGTCATATGGCTCGAAGCCCCGCTGCTTATATACCAGATACTGGGTGTCATCTCAACTTAAGTGCAGCATGTGAGGAAAGCACACTCTCTGAAATTGTGTCTGAAATTCAATCTCCTCTGACGTAGCTATGGTACCCCCCTTCTTCTTCTTCCTGTTCGGGCACTGTCCATCATAGTGCCCAAACTTCTTAAAAACAAAGCACTTCACTTTTCTCATATCTCTCTTCTGATCACTGCCCTGACCAATGTTGCTCTCTTGTCCTCCACTCCCCTATGGTG
>CBVK0101411787.1:0-33733 GCA_900067695.1 Picea abies | reverse complement strand
AGATCGGTCTCGGCATTCCTGCTGAACCGCTCTTCCGATCTCACTTATATAATTATGAATATACAGAGAAATTATAGAAATTCTTGCAAGAGAGAGATTGGAGAAATTCCTGCAAAAGAGAAATTAGAAATCTGAATATATAATAAAATAAGAACACACAGACTACTGGTGGGCCCTCCAAGTAGTTGTGGTACTCCAGCTCACAAGATAATCACAACTTCAGCATGATTTTAAATTGCATCAGAAATATATAACAGGGACGAATTTTAACAGAGTTCATCGGCTATCTTCTCTGGTAATCCCATCATTCTAGCGGACTCATGCTTATATAGATTCTGAGAGGTCGACCACTGAAAGGGTCGACACTCTACCAAAACCAGAAAATTATTAAATCTCTATTAATATACAACAACTTTATTAAATTCATAGCTCGAATATAGGGCGAGTTCCAACTGCTTTAATCGAAGTGTGAGAGTAACCATAGTAAGAGGATGATAGCAGGCACAAAACCCATGTTTTTCATTTTCTCGAAAATGCCCACAGATATGCCAACGACCAACCCTGTTGTGCTATGAGTTCCGTAATAAGGGTTATATGGAGGTCCAGATAAAGGTCTGGATCAGTCTTTTTCCTATTTAATAAAAAATAACGAGTATTAAACATTTATATTTATTGAACTAAACATAAACTTCACATTAAGCTAAACATTTATATTTATTGAACTAAACATAAACTTCACATTAAGCTACAAATAAGATCAACACATACCTGATTCATGTCCCATATCAATCTGATGATAACAATATGATAATAGGCTCAAAATGTATAATCATCATGTTCTAAAAGAGACTTATAGAAGGAAAAAATTAGGTAAAACATGGAGTCAACATTTCTCCCACACTTGAGGTTTTGCAAGTCCCTCTGCAAAGAAAAATGGATTGCCAAAACATAACTATACTCTTGAGGTAGTGACATGATCTTGATATAGGAGATGGATTAAGGTTTAGGGGCTTGTTCCTCATGTCCTGGAGACTTCTTCTTAGGCCTTTTTCGATGCTTCATCGTGGCAAGGAAAAACAGAGGAAATGCAAAGTAAAAACAGAGGGGATGCAGAGTATCTTCTTTCCCTAAATCGGAAATGCGAGCAAGTGTTTTTGAAATCATGGGTTACTTGGGATTAATGAGAGAAAAGGAACGCCATCATTAATGATTATGCATGTTGCCTTTAAAATCACTATGGTGATGCTTGAAATGATTTGATCAATGTCCAAGTCAAAGACTTGGACATTATGATCAAAATATTTATCATGCATAAGTAATTTGTATGTGTTAAATTATATTTAAACCATATGATCCCAATTTATATGTTAAACCATGTTGGATCCAGTTGATATTTAGCTAAAGTGTTGTAAATCACCCTTACAAGTTATAGTATTTGTTATAGTACCTCATCCAGCACTCCATTTGACACTCCATCTAGTTTGAAAATTACACAGCAGTCAACGATAAGCTTATAATTGCCAAAGTCATTGGATTGTAAGGCTCATGTCTGCCAAGGTGGATGAGAGCATGGAATGAAGTATTCATCTGGGTTTCCTTTTTCATTTAACTGTAGCAAAGAATAAAACTCCTTAATCAGTCCTCCTTTTCGTCAGAAACTGAAACTATGATGGAAGAAACAAGCTCGTCATCATAATATTATTCTAATAATATAAAGTTAATTAGCTAATGTGCAAGTATTAACAATCGATGACATGACAGCCTATAATATTGTGTAGAAAGCAGTTTCATATTGTGTCTTTATATGACATAAATTATATGGCCCTTTCACATAGACTTGCTAAATGAGTGAATAATGTTTAGCCCTTCCCCCACAACTAAGCATCGTAACACTTCTCAATCAAACATATAGGAAACCAATCAATCCTTCCAATATCCTAAGATTTATGGATTCCGAGTATATATGTAAATTTCTTATGTTAGCCTAAAAAAATGGCTAAGAGCAAGGCCCCATCTGTAAGAAAAAACATCTCACATATAGTTAGGAAGAATTAGATAATAGGGTCTTAAGATCATCTTCAGGTTAGCCCCCAATGGCAAGTGAATGGAGTTCATTTACTTTTACTTAGCCATGCATACTCCCTTTTAGTCATACCCACAAGTAGTGCCATACATCAAGACAAGTTTTAAAATCAAAGACTTATTATTTATTATTTTTAAGTCATCATCCTCGCCAGGTAGAATGCCCCGCTGCCAACAAGCTTGTTCATTACTTCGAAGGGTTTACCTAGTCATACCATAGGTCAGTACCCACTACCAGAAAACTTGTTCAATATCCCGACGGGTTAGCCTCTTACACCCTTTTTATAGCAAAGCAAAGACTAGTCCTTACCCTCACCTTTAAGATTTGTATATGAATGTTGTTTTTTGCAAGAAGATGGGGAGGCAGCTCTGAAAACCTTTTTATGGATTGGGATGGTATATGGGTTGGAGGTTATATATATATATATATATATATATATATATATATATATATATATATATATATATTACCTTTATAGATTGTCCCAATGTAAGGTATACTTAAGTGAGTGTAACCAATCCGAAGATATGACACAATTGAACATTTTAATGTTTAGTGGATGGAACCATTGGAAAATAACAAAAAGATATATGTAGTTCCTACTCATCTTCTTCCATTGAAATTAAATTGATGTGTCCATGGCTTAACCATCAGGTAAACCTTCTTGCTACTCTTTTATAAAAATACTCTACTCATCCACTCAGAGATTTGGATGGATTGTACTAGTAGCCTCTAGGTTTGATGAGATCAAGTCACGGGAACATGTATCTCATAATTCTTTTATTAAAAAGAAAATGTAAAATGAGGTTGCATATACCTAGGGAGGTAATATGGGGTACCAGGGAGGTACCCAATGGGAATGTGGTTATGTATTATTCGTGGAATTTATTTAATATATGAGAGTGTGATCATTCAATGTAAGGTGGACTAGGTCCATTATATTAATAAAGGCCCACTATGGTAGTTAGATGTAATAAATGTGAGATGGCTCTCTAAAAGGTTCATGGGAGATAGAGAAAGTTATATAAAGAAGTGTAAGAAACGTAATTAAATATAGTGAAGAATATTGTGAATGTATCAAGCATTACTTGAGGAGTGTTATCCTTCCTTAAGGATTAATATATGGTGTTACCCTACCCTTCCTTAAGGATTAATATATGGTGTTACCCTACCTCAAGAGTTTTCTTTATTTCTTGTGTTTAGTATTTGGTGAATGGTTTGGATTATTCTTGTTGATATTTTGGGTTTATTTTGAGATTTATCTTCAAATCTATTCAGGTACTTAACAATTGGTATCAAAGCACTTTCCTTGGCCAAAGAAGAGAAGAATTTTTGTTTTTTTTGCAGATTTTTTCTAGGGAAAAAAAGGGGCGGCGCACTTCAGGTTCAAATTTGAAACTTTCTGTGTAGAATTTGGCCAAAAAAATTGGATATTTGAATTCCTCTCGGAAAATACCCAATTTCAAAAAAAATATCGGTCGAAATGGAGTATGGGAAGTGAAGTTATGAGCATTTTAAATTCAGCAGTTTTTCAGGGTTTTTCCGGAAAACACCACGATTTTCTGCAGTAAGTTATTTCTACACCCTAGTTTTTGTAGAAGATTTATTCCAAGGATGAATGTTTTTTACTAGAAGAGATGATGGACCTAGTATTGAAGAATTTATACAATATCACAAGTCATTATTGAAAGAGAAGTGGAAATCTTTTGTAGACTAGGATTTCAAAGGTGATGCTCTCATATGGTGGAAATCCTTTCACCATTCTGAGTGGATGTCACTTTCTGAGGAAGCACTTGAAAATTTACTTTTAGACAAGTGGTCTCATACAAAGAGTAAGGATAAATACATCACCAAGAGTTTATTTTCATGTGAAAAATATATATTACAATTTCATGGTTGTATTCATAAAGAAAATGGCATTGTTTCTATTAACCCTAGTTGCAAACAAAATTTTATCAATATTCAGTTGGTTAATAGATTGCAATTTCTGGCAAAGAATATTCAAAGCACATAGATTGTAGGTGAAAATGTTAAACTTTTTAAGCATTTGAATCTCGATATGGATAAATATGTATTGCATTCATATTTTGAGGCTCTAGATATGGGTGATGAAGACATTGTTTTGGGATATCCTTGGATGGAATCAGTGGATACCATTAATATTAATGTGAAAAAGAAGTTTCTAAAGCTTTGGTACAAGAAAAAGAAAATTACATTTCAAGATGTGTCTCTTAGTAAGAAAGATGGGCCCATGGAAGCTAGAAAATAAGTTATTGTCGAGTCTGAAGATGACTCAACAGCAAAGTCTACAGAAGGAGATGAAGCAAAACCACGGGAAGGACACAATAGGGAAGCTAAGAAGTTCATTGACTCAAAGGCACAAAGTGTTGCATATTTGAAGAAAAAAAAAACGATTCCTACAGTTGTTGTATATCGCCATCCACATCATATAGAGACACAACAGTCATCAAGGCAAGGGCGTGCGCATCAACACATTTATGCACCAGATAGGAAACCGATCAAGAGGTGCATGGAGGACTATCGGCACTACGGGAAGAGCTCAGGCTACAAAAATAATCCCATGGCAATCCCGACAGGATGCAGAGCAAGATCAGAGTGGCAAGGCAACAGATGGACATCATGTTTGACTTCCATTGGGATGGATGGATGGTCATACTTGGAGCCAATTGTCTACATTGCTTAGTCAGACATATTGTATGGTTTCTTCTCATTTTTTGAGAATGAAACATGTAAAGGGGGATGGAATGTAGTATACCTAGGGAGGTACCCAATGGGAATGTGGTTATGTATTATAAGTGGAAGTCATTTAATATATGAGAGTGTGGTCAATCAATGTAAGGTGTACTAGGTCCACTATATTAATAAAGTCCACTATGGTAGTTAGATGTAATAAATGTGAGAAGGCTCTCTAGAAGCTTACTAGGACATAGACAGATTTATATAAAGAAGTGTAAGGAATGTAATGAAATATAGTGAAGAATATTGTGAATGTATCAAGCATTTCTTAAGGAGTGTTATCCTTCCTTAAGGATTAATATATGGTGTTACCCTACCTCAAGGGTTTTCTCTATTTCTTGTGTTCATTATTTGGTGAATGTTTTGGATTATTCTTGTTGATATTTTGGGTTTATTTTGAGATTTATCTTCAAATCTGTTCAGGTACTTAACATGGACTTTAAGCTAAACTAACAACATGCAGCTTTTATTTATTAGCCTACTCTACCTAAAAAGAAAGGAAAAACTTTATTCAAGTGTAAGAACTTTTCCAATGTAACCATGTGCGTAGTAGAACAAGAAACTTACCCATATCCACATACGAAACAATTACCTCAATGATTGCCTTGATATGAGGAACCAACCAACCTTTTTGATTTGGCAGCAAGAAGCATTGCAGGAGAAAATGGCATTGTGACCTGATTACCTCTTGGAACCAATTTTCTATGTAATCTCTATGCATATCTTCCTCTTATGGATGATTGATTTCTTTCGTACACGAAGGAGTTGTTGATATGCAAGTTGAGAACTCCTCAGTCTCAGGTCTTAATTATCGCTCTCTATCAAATGTAGTCCCTAAGTTTTCAACATCCTTTGCAGATTGGCAAGGAGAATCTGTTTGTAGCTTAGGGAACTTTGGTCCTTCTAGTATTTCTGGAGAGATAGATCATTTTTTGGCTGCTGCCAAAATATGTTCTTGAGAAGGAGAAATCTCAATTGCTACCAAGATTTGAGATATTTCTTCCAATCTTATCATCTTTTCATTCATTTTTTTGGTTGATGAGTCATGTCTCACACATGGGTGAGTATCTGAGGTTCTTACAACACCCAATAAAATAACAATTGAAATTTAACGCTATTGAAATAAAAATGAAATGAAATTAATTGAAAAAATTTAAGCACACTACTTAAAGAAAACTTGAACTCCTCATGCTAATTTAGACCTCATTGTCACCGAGTTATCTTTTCACAAGAGTTAGCTCTTCAAAAAGAAAACACAATTGCGGGAAATAAAGCATGCTTGCGGGAAAGTAAATTGCAAGAAAGTAAACAAACTTGTAGAAAAATTAAACACTCTTGTTGAAAGGGAACAACAAGGCATTGGAGCAACCCATTAAAATGGATGCACAGGTTCTTACCTCTCATCTTAAACTTTCTCCTCCCCCTTGTTGTGTAATTAAAGGCAACTTATCTACCTAAGCTTTAATCCCTTTCGCACCTACCTGGAAACGGCGCCAAAAATGTCAAGTGAAATATATGTTATCTATCTTGACATTAAATTGTCAACCTGGGGCTCGTAAGCTTCGAGGTGCTAGCATTGTATGTGCAGGTCTAGAGCTCTAATATAGCCTAGTCTAGCCTAATCTAATCTAATGTCGGAAACACACTCAGATAATAAAGAGATTGAGTAAACTTTGAGTTGTAACACAATATGTGGGAAGATAAAAAGGAAACTAATTGCTTCTACATTCCTATCACTTCATTCTTCAATTAAAGAAAGACTATAGATTCAATATGAAACATGCAATTAATCATTTTGTTTTAAGAAAGACTATAGATGAATTAATATCTACTTGAAAAGTGACCATGTGAAACTACTACAAACTGTACTCTAAAATAACTCTTAAGAGAGCAACATAATCAACATTAAGAAACGGTACTCTAAAATAACTAGAAAAAAAATATAACATTAAAATTTACAGTTGCTTCTAGAAAACATAGCATTAAAATCCACAACTAATTCTACATTGGAAAAGACAACATCATGATACTATGAGCATAAAGGATTGACACAAGAAATTCATATCAAAAATCAACATAGGAAATTGAGAATTTATATTTCTACGTATTCATGTTCAAATGATCATTCTCTAATGTCTACAACGACGAATAATATCATGATGACATCTCAACACAATAGCTAATTCAAATGGTATAATCTCAATATTAATTTCTACATAAAGATGCATAGTGTGAACAAAACAATCTACTCAGATCTTTGTCATTAAAGTAATATTGAATACATGTTCTTGTAACTAATTAGATCTATGAACTATTCTCTCAAAATCGGAAATTTTGTTATTGTACTTAAATTGGGAATGTTTCATCACACAGAGATCTAATGATCACACCATCCTGCAGGGGTTAGCTTAATCTAATTTAAATGGGCTATGAACAACCTCTTAGTGAATTCAACCTACAAAAAGGATATACATGTTTGGAGCATAATATAAATAATTAAAATGAGTACATGTAATGATAACACAATTAGAAGAGAGGCATTTGTAATTAAACACAGCTTGGATTATGGAAGTCCGAATATACAGAGAAATTATAGAAATTCTTGCAAAAGAGAAATTATAAATATGAATATACAGTAAAATAAGAACACACCAACTATTGGTGGGGCCCCCAAGTAGTTGTGGTACTCCAACTCACAAGATAATCACAACTTCAACATGATTTTAAATTGCATTAGAAATATATAACAGGGATGAATTTTAACAGAGTTCATCAGTTATCTTCTCTGGAAATCCCATCGTTCTAGCAGACTCATGTTTATATAGATTTTGGGAGGTCAACCACTGGAAGGGTCGACACTCTACCAAAACTAGAAAATTGTTAAATCTCTGTTAATAGAAAACAACTTTATCAAATTCATAGCTTGAATATAGGGGCAAGTTCCAACTGTTTGAATCAAAGTGTGAGAGGAACCATAGCAGGAGGATGATAGCAGGCACAAAACCCATGTTTTTCATTCGCCTGAAAATGCCCATAAATATGTCAATGGCCAACCCTGTTGCACTCTGAATTCCATAATAAGGGTCGGATGGAGGTCCAGATGGAGGTCTGGATGAAGGTCTATATCGGTATATTTCATGTTTAATAAAAAATAACAAGTATTAAACATTTATATTTATTGAACTAAACATAAACTTCACATTAAGCTACAAATAAGATCAACGCATACTTGATTCGTGTCCCATGTCGATCTAATGATAATAATATGATAATAAGCTCAAAATGTATAATCATTATCTTCAAAAACATACTTATAGAAGGAAAAAGTTAGGTAAAACATGGAGTCAACACGTGCCTCAAAAGTGGTCTCTTGATGAAGACGAGTTTGTTTTTATCGGAGGCGTTGAAGGATGTGGGCAAAATTCTCCATCTTTATGTCCCTTTGTCGTGTGAGAGCTTGCTTAAGCAACAGATTAATAGAATCTTTTACTCCATCATTTTTGTTTTCTCCTGCCATTGAGGGTTTCTTGGGTGTTCAAGAGCAATTTTCCTCAAGAGAGACAAGCTCGAGACCCAACTTGCTATACTCGGACCTCGTCGGGGACATGCACTGAAAAACAATCAAGAGCAGTCTGCTCTGATACCATTGATCCGAATTATTTTCGGCACGAAATGAGAATGGAGATATAATAAATAAATGTATAGAGATATCTCATATAACCAATAATATAACAAAAAGATATCATATATGCAACCATAAACACAGAGATACAGTAATACACAATTTCTATTAATGAGCAAAATGTACAAAACTATAGAAATACAGAGTGAAAGACTCGCTAGAATGGTAGCAACTTATGTATGAGAAGAGATGTGACGGCTACTCACATTCGTAAGAAGATGGTTACAATGAGACTTTAAAGGCATTTTTAACACAAATAAATTCCAAAACCCTAACCCTGAAAGATGAAAAGCCAACAGTTTTGTGGACCCCGTTTTGGGTAGTTTGGTGTACCAACTTTTCAGGGGCATAACTTTGGAATACGATCTTCATTTTGGGCACATGATAACTCGTTGGAAAGATATTTTCAAGGAGATTAACTTTGGGGACTCAATCAAAGTATATGGGCCATCATTAAGGTTCTATATCCCAAAAAAAAAATCCATTTAGGCCCTCAAAATGGCCCCAAAAGTTTAGGGACCTAAAAACTACTAAAAATAGTAAGTTGTCAGAAGACTGTTTTGATCTAGTTGGAATAGGTGGGTGGCCATCGATATCCACCTGGATCAATCCTCCATCCTTAGGAAACAATGGTCTCCATTTCATTGAGTGCATGGGGGAGAGGGAAAAGCGTTTGTTGAATCTACATCTTGATGAGTTGCTTGCCTTGCTGGAGAAGTTGTGTTGCTTAGATTGTTGAAGGTTGTCACTAACCTGTAGCTGGAAAGGTTGGACCTTTTTAACTATTCTGGCGACATGAGATGACTGTGTATAGAAGGAATCCTTGCACTTTTCTTCAATATTGTTGACCTGCTTTTGATGGATAGAAGGTGCTTGGATTGAGGCCGCAGTGGTTGCGGTGTTCTTATGTTCATCTTTTGAACATATTTTGAAGAAGTTGAATTTTGTAGTATGAGATACTACCTTGCAACATTTTTTAGGTGGGACAGTAGTTGGAACTACCTCAGGTATCCTGTAGACATGACCCACCATAGAAATAATGACACTACGGGGTTGAGACTCATAAATAGCATGCAGCTTCCACATATATGGTTGGCCCAAAAGAACATCACAGACATCCAATGGGGAAACATCACATAATACCTCATCCTTGAAGGGATAGATGTTGTATGACAATTAGCAATGTTGGTTGACACATAAATCTCTTCCCTAGTGAAGCCACTCGATGTTGTATGGTTGCAGGTGTGGTGTTGTCGACAATCCCAACTATTTGACGACCTCTACTGAGATGAGGTTCTTATGGCTTACGCTATCAAAAATAAAATGCAACGAGGTCCCCTTCACCCACATCTATGAATGAAAAAGGCACTTCCCCTCTTCGAGATCTGTTGGTTCTTCTGGTTGAATTGTTGTGGTCGCGAGAGTAGTAGTGGGGTCTTCATCGATGATCTGTCTTTTCCCATTATTTTATACATCAAATTTTGAATCAGGGTTCAAGTGTTTATCTTTGATCTCGACCACCAATGATTGTTTTGAGTGATATTCATCAGTGTTGTGCCAGGGGTTTTGTAGAAATTGCACCACTTTCCAGTGTCCTTCGTCTTCCAGTGACCCTTCTTTTCCTATGGCTTGGACTATTTTTCAGGAGGTTGTTTTTTACGGTCGTCTTTATTATACTTTGGTTGCTGCGGATTTGCAAACCCAAACTCTCGTTTTCTTTGGTGCCTAAATTTCTGCTCGATTTTGACAACGTATCGAAAGGCATCTCCTAGCGATGAGATGTCCAGAAACTCCATTTCAATTTGGATGTACTTGTGTAGAGCCCCACGGTATTTCAAAACCAAATTTCACTCAGAATATTTGATGCCCATCTTGGTGTGCAAAGTATGAAAGGTGTTGGTGAGCTCTGGCACTGCTTGGCCCCTCTCTTGATGCAGCATGGTCCATCTCATGTACTAGTCATCATAGTTACCAACAAGGTAATATTGTTCCTTGATTACATCCACACTAAAATCCCAAGTAGGCTCAGACCCATATATTCCATACTCCTCTATGGAACGTTTCTCCCAGTAAGTTTTCCACCAATGTTTGACATGGGGAAGAGCTTTAAGGAGTGCGAAGGTGATCTTTTCCCTGTCAGAAAAATTGTGAACAGAGAAATAACCTTCTAGCATATTTAACCATTTTATTATGGCATTCGCGTCTATCTGTCCTTCAAATATGGGAAACTCAAAATTAACTTGTACCTTGAAAGGCGAGGTGCCTCCAAAGTGGCCGCTTGATGAAGACATGCATGTTGTTATCGGCAGACGTTGAAGGATGTGGGGAAAATTCTCCATTATTTCATCCCTCTATCACGTGAGATCTTGCTTAAGAAATAGATTAATAAAATATTATGCTCCGTCATTTTTATTTTATTCTGTCATTTTGGGTTTCTTGGGTGTGCAAAAGAGATTGTCCTCAAGAGAGACAATCTCAAGACCCAATTTGTTATACTCGGACCTCGTCGGCGACATGCACTGAAAAACAATCAAGAGCAGCATGCTCTGATACCACTGATCCGAATTATTTTCGGCATGAAATGAGAGTGGAGATATAATAAAAAAATGTACAGAGATATCTCGGATATCCAATAATATAACAGAAATATATCAGAGATGCAACCATACATAATTTCTATTAATGAGGGAAATGTACAAACTTGTAGAAATACAGAGTGAAAGACTTGCTAGAATGGTGGCAGCTTATCTTTGAGAAGAGATGTGACGCATAAACACATTCGCAAGAAGATGGTTACATTGAGGCTCTAAAGGCCTTTTTAACATAAATAAATTCCAAAACCCTAACCCCGAAAGATGAAAAGGAAACAGTTTTGTGGACCCCGCTTGGGGTAGTTTGGTGTATCAACTTCTCGGGAGCGTAAATTTGGCATACGATCTTTGTTTAGGGTGAATGATATCTCATTGGAAAGGTATCGTTAAGGAGATTCATTTTTGGGGCTCAATCAGATCCTTTGGGCCATCATTGAGGTGCTTGATCCCGAAAAAACTTTATTTAGGCCCTCAAAATGGCCCCGAAAGTTTAGGGACCAAAAAACTATTAAAAATAGTAAGTTGCCAGAAGATTTTTTTGAGCCAGTTGGATTAGGTGGGTGGCCACCGATATCCACTTTGATCAATCCTCCCTCCTTAGGAAGCAATGGTCTCCATTGCATTGAGTACCTGGGGGAGAGGGAAAATCGTTTGTTGAATCTACATATTGATGAGTTGCTTGCCTTGCTAGAGAAGTTGTGTTGCTTAGATTGTTGAAGGGTGTCACGAACCTATGGATGGAAGGGTTCGACCTTTTTAACCAGTCTTGCTACATGAGATGGTTGTGTGCAGAAGGAATCCTTATGCTTTTCTCCAATATTGTCAACCTGCTTCTGATGGATAGAATTTGCTTGGACTGAGGTTGCAGTGGTTGCGATGTTCTTCGATTCACCTTTTGAACAGACTGTGAAGAAGTTGAATTTTATAGTATGAGATACTACCTTGTGGCACTATTCAAGTGGGACAACAGTTGGAACTACCTCTGGTATCTTGTAGAGATGACCCCCAAGAGTAACAATGACACTATGGGGTCGAGACTCATAAATAGCATGATGCTTCCAAATATATGGTTGGTCCAACAAAATATCACAGACATCCAATAGGGAAACATCACATAATACCTCATCCTTGAAGGGATGGATGTCGTATGACAATCGACATTGTTGGTTGACACAAAGATCTCTTCCCTGGTCAAGCCATCAGATGTTGTATTGTTGCAGGTGTGGTGTTGTCGACAATTCCAATTGTTTGACAACCTCTGCTGAGATGAGGTTCTTTTGGCTTCTGATATCAACAATAAAATGCAGTGGGGTCCCCTTCACCCGCATATATGAATGAAAAAGGTGCTCCCCTTCTTTAGGATATGTTGGTTTTTCTAGTTGAATTGTTGTAGTCGCAACAGTAGCAATGGGTTATGCGTCAATGATATATCTTTTCCCATTATTTTTTGCATCAGATTCAAAATCAGGGTTTGACTCCTTGTCTTTGATCTCGGCCACCAATTATTGTTTTGAGTGACATTCATCAGTTTTGTTCCAGGGACTTTTGTGGAAATCGCACCACTTTCTAGCGTCCTTCTTCATCTTCCAGTGACCCTTCTTTTCCTATGGCTTGGACTAGTTTTCGAGAGGATGTTTGTTAGGATCGTCTTTATCATACTTTCGTTGTTGTGGATTTGCATACCCAAACTCCTGTTTGTTCTTGTGCCTATATTTCTTCTCGATTTTGACAACATATCGATAGGAATCTCCCAGCGATAAGATGTCTAGAAACTCCATTTCAATTTGGATGTACCTGTGTAGAGCCCCACAGTATTTTAGAACAAAATTTCGCTCAAAATATTTGATACCCAGCTTGGTGCGCAAGGTATGAAAGGTGTTGGTGAACTCCAGCATTGTTTTTCCCCTCTTGACGCAGCGTGATCCATCTCATGTATTGGTCATCATAGTTACCAATAGGGTAATATTGTTCCTTGACCGCATCCACAAAAAAATCCCAAGTGGGCTCGACCCCATATATTCCAAACTCCTTTGTGGAAATTTTCTCCCAGTAATTTTCCCACCAATGTTTGACATGGGGGAGAGCTTTAAGGAGTGCAAAGGTGATATTTTGCCTATCAAAAAAATTGTGAACAGAGAAATAACCTTCTAGCAAATTTAACTATTTTTCTAGGGAATCTGCATCTATTTGTCCTTCAAATACTGGAATATCAAAATTAACTTATACCTTGAAAGGCGAGGTGCCTCCAAAGTGGTTGTTTGATGAATACGTTCTTGTTTTTATCGATAGGCACTAAAGGATGTGGGAAAAATTCTCCATCATTTCGTCCCTCTGTCATGTGAGAGATTGCTCAAGCAACATATTAATAGAATCTTGTGCTCCGTCATTTTTCTTTTCTTCTACCATGGAGGGTTTCTTGGGTGTGTGAGAGAGATTATCCTCAAGAGAGACAAGCTCGAGTCCCAACTTGCTATACTTAGACCTCGTCAGGTACATGCACTGAAAAACGATCAAGAGCAGCATGTTATGATACCACTGATCTGGATTATTTTCAGCACAAAATGAGAGAGGACATATAATAAATAAATGTACAAAGATATATTGGATATCTAATAATATAATAGAAATGTGTTAGAGATTCAACCATAAACACAGAGATACAGTAATACACAATTTCTATTAATGAGCGAAATGTACAAAACTGTAGAAATACAAAGTGAAAGACTCGCTAGAATGGTGGCAACTTATCTCTGAGAAGAGATGTGATGGCTACTCACATTTGCAAGAAGATGGTTACAATGAGGCTCTAAAGGCCTTTTTAACATAAATAAAATCCAAAACCCTAACCCCAGAAGATGAAAAGCCAATAGTTTTGTGGACCCCATTTTGGGTAGTTTGATGTATCAACTTCCTAGGGGCATAACTTTGGCATACGATATCCATTTTGGGAATGTTATAGCTTGTTGGAAAGGTATCGTCGAGGAGATTCATTTTGGGGGATAAATCAAAGTGTTTGGCCAACATTGAGGACCTAGATACCGAAAAATTCTCATTTAGGCCCTCAAAATGGCCTCGAAAGTTTAGAAACCGAAAAACTGCTAAAATAGTAAGTTGCCAGAAGATTGTTTTGAGCCGATTGGAATAGGTGGGTGGCCACTGATATCCACCTGGATCAGTTTTCATACGCTAATATTATCTTAGTGATTTGATTTTTACATTGACTTTTTTTTGTTGGAAATGTGGAGTCGTGTGGTAACATCTCACTTAATAATACTAATAACTCATCTACACTCTCATTTGTCCAACTATGCACCACTTTCAATTTTAGAATTGAAGGATTGTTGTCAAATGACTTAACTTGCAATTAGAATACACGAGATTTAAAGCATCCTCCATTGAATTGTCCCAATCATCGTTTAGACCCTCATTCAACATTCTACGAAATTCAACCCCTTCATCTAACATTGTTGCATCTTCATCTATGTTTGGTGCCACTTTAGTGATGTTCGGTACCTCTTCATCTCTCATACTACACAATTGTATCATATCTTCATAATAATTTATGTTCCAAGGGCTTACACCACTATGCCCATGTCTTATCATATGTCACTAAATCAAATTTATTTTTCTCACCTTTCTACCAAGACAATCATTACATGGACATGGATATTTGTCCATATCATTCTCATCGGCTATTCTCTCATCATATGCATGGTATTCAAACATTGTCAATCTTCGAATTTGACTCATATTTGATGTTCTGCATTCCAATATTAATTTGATATGTTAATTAACAAATATCAGGTAACTTAGATAGTACAAGGGCACAAAATTAGCAAAGTTTTTGTTAACAACAACAACATTGACAAGGAACTAAGCTAGTCTATGAGTTTGCATTTTCTAGTTTTGAAGAGAGGTTGGGAAAAGAAAGCATTGCTCGGAGAAGCCAATAGGAAATGAGAAAGGTGTCATAGAAGGAGGAGTTTATCAGCCTTGGCAAATCTAAATCCTCTACAGTTTGGCAATCTTGTGGAGCATGTAGTTCTTACTGCAACTTCCCACTCTCAGTTTTGGCCAAGTTATTGCATATTAATGATTTTTGGGACACTTGAAGGAGCTTGAAAGAATTTTTTTTCACTAATTTTATGTATTTTATTGCAGATTAATGATTTGGGGGGCACTTGAAGGAGCTTGAAATAATTTTTTTCTAAAACTATCATGCACTAAAACAATCGGAGTTACATTTTTTTCTAAAACTATCAGAGTTCCATTTTTATGATATTGAAGAATTCTAGAAAGTGAGCACACTTGTGTAATACCCATGTTTCCCCCAACTTGTAATTAATCATTAATTAGGATTACCATTCTATGGCATGTGAACAATGTAAATATATTTTGTTTAGATTTCCAAGGACTGACTACGGGGGTGAAGCCTTGAAGTACTAGCCATGATATCACTAGAGGAAAGAAAAAGGAAAACTATAGAAAGGGTTCATTATGTCAAATGACCCAAATTTCTCATTGCTAAAATAATAAGCCTCATCCTGATCCCAAGGAGAAATCAGTTAATAAGAAAAGGACTAGTGGTTGAACCATCAACCACCCCAATGAATGCAAGCATGGAAGGTCTGGATGGGGAGACAGAAAATTGTCAGCCCGAAGTACCACAGAGGGTAGTTTTCCTATGGGCTCGAACTGACCCGAGTTTCCATCTAACAGAAGGAACAGGACAGGCTTAGAACTTTCCTGAGGAGGAGAAGGGCATAAAAAGAATACAAGTGAAGGAGACAAGGGGAGACACACAGGAAGAGAGAGAGTGAGAGGCTCTCCAACTGAGAAGAGGAACTGAAAGCTTGATAAGTTGTTCTGGTTAATGGAAAGAACAAGAGAAAATATCTCTAAGAACCTATAGGAGAACGTGAACTAAGCAGGAGACTGTGAGCTTCATGACGAGGAGGCATCTTATAAACCTTGCAGAGACCGTGACAGAGAAAGAATTCCTGAGAAACTGCGAAAGTTCCCTAGTGATATCATGGCTTGGAACGGGGGTGGCCAGAGGGCTATGAGTGAATGTCTTTGAGCCTACGGTTGGGTGGAAAGGTGCACACCCATAGTCAATTAGTTTGGTTTCAATTTGAAATAGATAAGTATTCTCCTACCCTGTATAATTGAGTTGTAACTGTAAAACAAATTTGGATATCCTATGAATGTTTCATGGATGTGCATGTTTGCTTGAGGGTTAGATTGTGTTTTTTTATCTTTTGCTTGATTGTGTATTTAAGAAATTAAGGACCTATATGGTCGAATATGACTTGTATACATAAGCACTAGAGCCTCCTATAGTGGCTCGAATTAAAGGAAAAGAACTGTGATTCTGCTAACCATAGGCCCAATTTTCATATGTGCATATTTACAATTCCAGTCATTTGAATCTACTGAGAAAGGGGTATGTTAAGCTCAGGAGAGGTAGTGCAAAGGCACACAAAACCTTGGCAAGATGTTCAGGCATTAAGAACTCTTTAAGTTCTAAAATTCCAGGAGAAGCACAAGGAGTATGCTTGCACTTCATTTGAAGTATTTGCAAGCTCATGAGGTATAACTCTTATAGAATGTAATCGAGGGTCATACCCTTTAGACCTCTCACCTTTGTCACCAAGGGCTCATGCCCATGGCCTTAAAAAATTCCCATCCAAAAGTTAAGTGTGTATCCCACGAGGATTTTTGGAGGACCCATATGACCAAGGTCTAGCAACCTTGCGCTAGTCCGAGTGGTGATAAGTTCTTATTAGCTTCAGGGCTCCGAGGGTTCAGAAATCTAGGATGTCACAACTTCACAACTACAGAAACCCTCAAATGTCGGAGTTGTGAAATGTTGTGATTCGTTGATCAGGGGAGTCTATTGGGAACCCTTCTTGATCATCCAATCAACTAGTGGAGGGTTTCACGTATGGTACTTCGGCAAAGTCCCACTTTGGGAGAATGGAGTTGTTGTAGCATCAAAAACTTTGAACATTGAACCCACTACATAAGGAGAGTCGTCGATCCAAAGGGACTTCAGGACCACTCGTGACCGTCTAATTTAGATGGTGGTCAGTTCGGCGCTAACCTACTCCAGGAGCAAACTGGAGACTACATGGCCAAACCCCTGAAGGCCGAAGTGACAAAGTGAGGGGATCATTGATTTGTGGACACATTGGGTCCCTCTCTGTTGGATCTACTCCATGGTCAATTATGATTTGACCTACTCCGGAAGTAAGGAGAGGATTACACCATGAAACCATGAACGCTGAAGTTGCGAAGCGACAGAGGCCATAGACTCCAGGGTCTACGTGGACGCATCTTGACCCTGAGATCGAAGGGTTTGGAAGGCTATCAGTCCAAAGTGACATGGCATAGTGACATCATCTAGGGTGATGTGGACCCATGATTAACATGCCACGTGTCACCTGGATTTGTGTGTTTCACAGACCCTATAGGCCCATTAACACATGACACATGTCACCCTTGATGAGGGCATGTGTCACCCCTCACCCTTGTTGCATGTCAGCCCCTCATATGTGCCCACCTAGCCAAAGTGGTTGGTGAAGTGATCAGGACTCCAGGAGTCCGAGACTTTGAGACTCCAGAGGATTTGGGGTGTAGTGTTGTAGAGAGATCGAAAGGCATGAAGGTCGGAGCCACGTGGCAAGCTTACGGGACTTCGAGAGTTCAAGACTACTGGAGTTTTCATGTGTAGACAGAAAAGGGGTGCTTATTGTCGAAGCACCAAACGTCGAACTACCCTTAGGTGTATGCCTTAACGAGGAGGAAGATTTGTCATCATAATTAATGGTGGATGGATCGCCACCATAGATACAGAAGTGTTGGGAGCTCTGGGACTTCGGGGAATTTATGATAATATGTATGAGATGGACCCATGTGGACGCCACGTGGCCCTTGACTATTAACACCCGAGGAACTTTGGAAGGGCCTATTTCTCGATCCTGAGCTCGGATTTGAGCATGGTGATAGGGGTTGGAAATCTCTTGATGAGAAAAAGGTGATGGAGATCCCAAAAAGAGGATGTGACATGGTTTAGGGAAATCAAAATTTTATGCCCCATCCCTTAAGGAGTATTTAGGGGTCGGGTGTGTTACAAATTGGTATCAGAGCATGGCAACAACACTTGGCCTTCTTGGGCTCATGTACGAGTCGTAAAAAAGGAAATATTATTGGAGGACTTTAAGGGGTAACACCTTATCTTACCCATCCCTAAGAAGCTTAGTTAAACCTCTACCAAAGAGAACAATGAAACATGCTACTATTGATAGATGTTCTGGAAATATGCACTTTAAGTTGCTAATGTTTTGAATAAAGAAGTTGACTTCACTTTGCAATTGTACGTATTGTTGTACAGCCATAAGAATAGGTTACCAAGGATAAGATGAGCATGTTAAGAATATTACTATCGAACATAAATTTTCTGCATAAGTTCTTTGAGTAGAAGTATCCAGATTAAAATTCAGTTGGGATTTTACCCAACAAGATTGAATCATGCTAGACAATGGCAAAAGAAGATTATCATTTCTTTGGGAAGTGATAGCCAATCCTACAGGACTAGGATTATACTAATGGGAACTAATAGCAAGACTTGTTTGTGAATGGATTGAAAGGAAAAAGGTGACCCTTGTTGGTTATTTCCATGTAGAAGGGGTAACATCAGTATGAATTATGACTGTGAGACTAGTCATATGAGTGATTGTAATCTGTCACTAAAGAACACTAATATTAAAACTAAAATATCAATGTAAAAGGGGTGCAAGAGATGCACCTACATATATGTGTATACATGCTTAAAAGAATAATATGACCGCAATCCATCAAATAGGATGGAAGCTCAATGTTTATGACTCTATGAGGCTTGTCATAAATATGGCAACAATATCCTTGGGAGGAAGATATGGAAGTCTAATATGTCCATGTACATGTATGACATGGAAAGGGTGCAAGCAATGAGCTTGGATGATGAATGTTTGGCTATGTTTGTATATGTTTGAGTGCATGGGTTTAATGCATTGTGAGGCTTCTTGACATGAAGACAGATAATAATACCAATTATATATGAATGATATTAAAGGTGCAAGTGATGCACCTGTATTAATATATGCATACAAAAGGCACAATACGACTGTCTTGATGAGTGGAATGTGAGGCAAGAATTTCACTTTCCAAAGTTTAATGAATACCATGGATGCATGGTTGACTCCATTCTAAAGAGTCATGAAAGTTATGTTTTGAATGATAGCTTGAGGGGAATGTGTTCCATTCCCTTAGGAAAGACTGATATAAATAGATGAAAGAGTAAGGGAGCAAGGATGCTTTGTTGTTATGATAAGAGGCAAATGATTATGCCTTTGAAGAGCACATGAGAATGACTATGAACAATCATGAGTTAAATGGTTTTAATGAAAAGAGGTATGTGAGCTACAAAATATACCTAGGACAACTACACGCTTATGATTATGCATATGGTCAAGTACATCATGGATGTAAGTAACAAAACCAGAATATGTGTGGACACATAATTTGGATGCATGACAAGGATGCATGTTTATATTCCTTACGGAATATTTGGTAAATAGCTGAAGCTAACTCAAGGTTGATGCCAACACAGATAGTGATGGATATGCAATAAGGAAGTTGCATGATGGAGGGGTTTCTTGTGGAGGAATTGCATGAGGAATCTATTAGGAGGACAGAGTCACAACCTTAATGACTCTTGAGAATTAATAAGTGAGCTACAATTTTATATATACATGTATATAAGAATATTGGATTACATTTTGAAAACATCATGTATGGATAGAAGACTAATAAAGGAATGTTGGCCATTCTGACTAACTGAAAATATAATGTGCAGGATGCACAGGTTCATGATCCAATATGAACAAAAGGTTTTCTATTAAAGCATGTTGATGTATCCGAAAAGGTTAGGGTGAGGCCTAACCAAGGTTTCTCAGGGAAAAGAGCAGGAAGACCCCAACAGGGAGTAAATTTCACAAACAAAGAAAGGGGAAAAAGGAGGAACACTTTTCCCACCCTAAGCACTTTGAATTGCTTACAGAGTTGTAGGTCTTAGATGAGCAGCTGTGAGAACAAGTACAGCTGGAAAAGGGAGAATGAATAAATGATTATGTTTGATTGAATTGGCTTGGTTGAAACCATGAAAGAAAAGGCGATGAGGCCTTAGAAATAACTCAGTCGGGTTGAAAGTCTTAGGTTGTGTAGAAGGAGTTGGAAAAAGGGAAGAACCCTTAACTCTTTTCTTGTCGTGTATTATGTTTTTCTCTGGGATGGGAAAGTTGGTACACTGATGAAAGTAAATGTTTTGACACCATAGTGAGGGTTGTATTACTACAAAAATAGTTGAGATTTGTATGTATTGCATTCATGAAAACATTAAGAGTAATGTGATGAAGTGCATAGAGGTATGCTAGGACAGATTTGAAAATTGTTTTATTGGTTTAAAAGTTATGATACTTGCACTTTTATTTTTACATAACGACTAACATAATTATGTTGTATGTCATTTGTAGAGAGAAATTGGAACTTTTGAGAGAGACAATTGCCAATGATGGAAAACCTCAAGCAGAGGATGACTATGAGCAGGTTGTTGTGGAAAGATTGTTGAAGGGACTTTAGAAGTCCCCAGAAAGAACCATTGATAAGGTAATATTAGAGAGGGTGTCAGCATCCAAAACATCTATAAAAAGTGTTCATTCCTATGTGGCACAAGGTATGAAGGGATTGGGTAAGAATCCCTTCTGAAATATTTTATTTTCTTAATGTTATGCATGAAATTTTGAAAGGCAAATTTATGCCATGGATACCCAAGTAGGGTATGATTCAGGAGGGAAAATCGATCTCGGTCGTTAGATAGACTTAAAGATCCACTGGATTTAACAGATCAAACACCAGTCGTTCGATTAGATCGACAGTCGAGAATAATTATGCAGTGAGAAGGCGAAATTAATAGACATGCTAGTTCACGGTTTGCAATCAACCAACACCATTGATCTCATCGGGGTGGATAATCAACGACCACGATTAAAAGAGTTGGGCGAGCAATTTTCATATTGTGGAGATTGAAATCTCTGATAAAGAGCGATCACATTGGGGTTCCGCAATAATTGGGAACCATCGATTTGTGAACGATCGGTGGTAAACCTGCAAGGAACCCGTGCATTAACGCTACGTAAACTGGTACTGTGATTAGGTTATGTGAGTGATTTGCGAGTCTGATTTTGAATTATGTCGGAATTTAAGAAGGATATTGTAGGGTTTAACTTCGGCCTTGAATCATTGTAACCCCTGAAAGAATTTATGAATTGATATATTTGCATTGACCGATCAAGGAATGATTGGAAACAAAAGTGCTCATAGACAAAACGTTGATTTAATGCATTAAGAAGATGCATGTGGTAAAAGAATGGGGCATATATAGGGTTTCCCATTATGGAAGAAGTATCTTCCAGTACTCTACAGAGTTGTACAATTGGTAAAGAGAGAAATTAGGTGACCCTAAATGTTGGTACCCTGATTATTGGTAAGGAAAGAAATGCTTAAAGGAATCCATGCGAAACTTTGAGTTTCATGAGTGATGATTTGAGGTTGTGATTGATTCAGAGTAGAAAATATGGTTATGCTATAATAATAAATATGGATAGAGAATCCATATGGTAATAAGTGAGCTGAGTTCCAACACCCCTTGGAAAGAGTGCCTAACATGAAATATAATAATTTAAAACCAATGTAAGGGTACATTGGGTATGGATGTGGCCATGAATATTGGCACATTGATTAAAAACATTTGATATCTAAATTGCAATTGGAAAAATTTAGTATGTTGAAAGGATGCATACGTAAGCAATAATGATATTTCCTTATGCTTTGTATCCTTGAATAGATGAAAATAACTTGCATTGTTAGTATGCATAGTTTTGAAAATACAGTGTGCATGAAAACTAACAATTTGTTTGGCTAAGGAATGTTGAAGTTGCAGGAGGAAAAGGGTCTTGGATATGGCAGTGTCGTACGCCATAAGGAGGACCAATTTCATGTTGAGCCATACTGATATGGAAGAGAAATACCATATGTGTGAATCTGGTTCGTGTGTGGAACATCTCTGAAAAACAAAATGTGGAATTTGGAAATCTGTGGGTGACAAATTTGCAAGAAAATTATGAATTTGAAATTGATGATAATATCTCATAATTTTTGTATACATGTGATACAGGTGAGACGAAAAATATTCATCTCGGGAGGACAGGTGAAAACTATCAAGATGGAAAGCACAAAAAAGGCTATTGATTGGGACATGAGAACCCTATGGTAAGCCATGATCACCTAGAACATGTTTCGTTGTGGTAACACAAGCCGGAGGGACGCCTCAGCAGAGAAAGTCTGAAGGATGCATTGACTGTAAGGATCAACGAAGTATTTAGTACTCTTCCTCTGTGAGAAAACCTTGGCAAGGCAAGATGGATCGCTCGAGGGACTGTATAGTAGAGAATGGGATGCCTGAGTCTAGACCTGGAGGGTGAGTGACTACAAGGAAGAGGAGACTTTGATCATCCTCGTAAAATATTGATTGGGATCATGCACACAATGGGTATGCCTAGGAAGAATAGTAATGCCAAGAGAATAAGACAACCATGTGGAAGCGAATACACAAACTGCGTAGATAAGTATTGTGTTATATTATGAAAAAAATCCTCTTGAACTTTGCACAATAGCAATCATTTTCGTATAAAATTGTGATTAATGTGTTTGTTGTCCAATTATTTTGAAGACAGGTGATGAAGGCCAAGAGTCTGGAATGGACCTGACCAAGAAAGAGGATCAATATTTCTGAAGCAGCTGAATAAGAAAGGCATGACAGATGTTACTGAGAAAGAACACTGAGGACGGTGTTCCTCTTAAGGGGGAGGGGATTGTAATACCCCTATTTCCCCCAACTTGTAATTAATCATTAATTAGGATTACCATGTTATGTCATGTTAATGATGTAAATATATTTTGTTTAGATTTCCAATGACTAACTGCGGGGGTGAAGCCTTGAAGTATTGGCCATGATATCACTAGAGGAAAGAAAAAGGAAAACTATAGAAAGGGTTCATTATGTCGAATGACCCAAATTTCTCCTTGTTGAAATAATAAGCCTCATCCTAACCCCAAGGAGAAATTAGTTAATAAGAAAAGGATGGGTGGCTAAACCATCAACCACCCCAATGAATGGAAGCATGGAGGGTCTGGTTAAAGAAGGCCAAACCCTCGAAGGTTGAAGTGACGAAGTGATGGGGACCGTTGATTTGTGGACACATTGGATCCCTCTCTGATAGTTGGATCTACTCCATGGTTAATTTAGCTTTGACCTACTTCAGGATTAAGGAGAGGATTACACCATGAAACCCTGAACGATGAAGTTGCGAAGCGACGGAGGCCGTAGACTCTGGGGTCTACGTGGATGCATCTTAACCCTAAGATCGAAGGGTTTGGAAGGCTATCAGTCTAAAGTGACGTGGCACAGTGACATCATCCAGGGTGACGTGGACCCATGATTAATGTTCCACGTGTCATCTGGATTTGTAGACCCTATAGGCCCATTAACACATGACACATGTCACCCCCTGATGAGGGCACGTGTCACCCCTAACCCTTGTTGTGTTTCAGTCCCTAGTACGTGCCCACTTGGCCAAAGTGGTTCATGAAGTGATTGGGACTCCAAGATTCTGGGACTTGGGGACTCTGGAGGATTTGGGGTGTAGTGTTGTAGAGAGACCAAAGGGCCCGAAGGCCAAAGCCACGTGGCAAGATTACGGGACTTTGGGAGTTCAAGACTCTGGGAGGTTTCATGCATAGACAAAAAAGGGGTGATCAGTGCCAAAGAATCGAACTCCAAACTACCCTTAGGCATGTTCCTTAATGAGGAGGAAGATCCAACGTCAGAATTAATGGTGGATGGATCTCCACCATAGATACATGAGAATTAGGAGCTCTGAGACTTCGGGGAATTCTAGATAATATGTATGAGATGGACCCACATGGATGCCATGTGGCCCTTGACTATTAATGCCCAAAGAAATTTGAAAGGGCCTATCTCTCGATCTTGAGCTCAAATTCGAGCATGGCGACAAGGATTGGAAATCTCTTAATGAGCAGAACGTGATGGAGATCTCATAAAGAGGATGTGACATGGTTTAGGGAAAAAAAAATCATGCCCCATCCCTTAAAGGATTATTTCAGGGTCGGGTGTGTTACAACTTGTGATTCTATTTTAGATATACTAGATTCAACACAACAACAAAGGCATCAGATATATTGCTCACCGGGGTTTTCCAACCAACACAGGCAGGATCTTCCGAACAACACAGACAAAGACTATGGTGCCTCTATTTAGTATTCCTCCTAGTGTATCCATGACCAAGAGGACCCTATGTGTAACCACAAGCCCCTTCATGAGTATGGGCATAGCTAGCTAGAGATTTCCTTGTTTCTACAAGTAGTAATGATCATGCAAAAGTAGAAATACATGGGAGGATATATCTTGGACTGGAAAATATGTTTGTAACCTTTAATATATCTGAGTGCTCCATCAAATCTTCTAGAATTTCTTAGATTGTTCATTTGTGTTCTTATAGGATTGCAACATCATTTCCTAAAGGCATTATCTATTTCCAGTGTTCATCGAAGTAGTAAGCAATAATGCCAATAGAATAAGAATATGTTTTGAATGTACACAATCAATTGTCAATGCATTACTCTGGAACCTATTATGGTTCTCTTGACCAGATTGCACAATGCTCCAAATTCTTTTGGAATTTACAACAAATACATTGCTTGAAATGTTAGGTAAAGTAGGAGCATAACTAGAACCCTTGATTATGGAAACAGTTTCCTTATTAAATGTATAAACCAAAATGTGGCAAGGGAGATTATTTCAGCTAGTGTTTCACATAACTAGAACCCAAAACCTCAGCCATTTCAAGAATGCCAATAAGCTTGATGAAGCAAGATATTTGTGAGTTGGTATAACACCAATTACGGGCTTACCCATCATAATCCATATCTAATTACATAGCAAGGAAGTGAGTGATGCTTTATTTTTTAATTGGGTGGTGGAAATCATTTGGGCTATGTCTAAGTTGAAGAAATTTGTGTTTTGATATTGTTGAGCAGGGTGCATCTGAACGACTTCATCCCCAGTGATATTTGTTTTAATAGATTTTTTCATTGATTTTAGAATAACCATGCAAAATCATTGATTTTATATGGTTCTTCTACTCTTCCAGAGAAGAGTAAAGGCTTTCGAATGAGTTCTCTTGAGGAGTCCAATGACGAGGGCCATGCAAGTAGAAATGTTGAAAAGTTGCCCCCTTCTACTTTTGATGGAAATGGTGCTAATAGTATAATGTTGGATGGAGATAAACAAATCACATATATTGTATTGAGAAGAAGAGTTGAAGCAAATGCAGACACTTCTACAACTTTTTTTTCTATCAAGTTGTTAGCGATATTTCTGGTAAGGGGGGTAAAATGCAAGGGAATGGGTAAAAAACCCACTTGTCCTAAGGTCGGGATGCAAATGCGTCCGTGTTTAATTGGAAATCAATTCTGGACGGCAGGATTTCATGCGCCCGGATCAACGGCGCGCATCGGATTCCGAAGCCCCCCTGCCTTTTAGCCCCTTCCTCATCCTCCGACATCTGTTCACCTCCCCTCTTTTGGTCTGTGTGGTCCCTTTCCCATCTCACCATCCACTCACCACTTGACATGTGTCCCACTCCTCTCCTCATTAGCCTCCCACTAAAAGAAAGCCCATTATATCCCATCTCCTGCCCCCTCCACCTATTGTCTTCCGCCATGTGTCTTCCTCTGTCACCCCCCCCCCTCACACCTCGTCACTTCTTATCACACCCGCACAGTTGTGGTGCCACCACTCCCGTTATGCGCCCCATCCTTCGCGCTGGCCTCCACGCCTATCCATCAGGTCGTTCAGCTGATCCAGGTGGCTGCGCAAAGGGTCTTCCACGTCGCAGAAGTGCCGAGTTGGTCGGGCCATCCTCAATCCCAATGAAGCAGTTATTGAAGTAGTTGGTGGTGGTTAGACTTCGCCTTCGCCATAATTGGAAAATACGGCAATGAATTGAAGGTACGTCGATTCGCCCATGGAACTGTCAGGAGTTCGATTGCGTCTGCCATAAGTTGCACGATCATTCAGAGGCGGCAGCTGCAAATTCTCAGAAGCCATGCAGACGTAATGTGTTTAATGCAGCGTCTCGATTTTATTGTTGTTGTTGTTTTGAGTATATGTAGGCATTTTCGCCATTTTTGTATCTATCGATGGTTGGGCAGAGCTCCCGGTTGTAAAGTTTTAATGAAGCACTGATACTCTGGTTATGTATGAACTTTTGAGACTTCTTGTCTTATGAATGCCAGTTTCTTTCACATCTCTCTGTTTACACTGTGTTAGAACAGCTCGGAATTGGAGGATCCAGTCGGGTTGTAGTTGTTATAGGATGATGTAGGTTGGATCACTGTAGCAGTTACGTTGTTTCTAATCAGTTCCTGTGATTTTCCAGACACTGAGCGACTTGGAATTGGAGGATCCAGTCAAGTCCCCTTTTCAGTTTCTTGAGACCCTGAACCAAGAGGATCTTGCATTCAGAGTCTTTCTTCTACAAACCGTTGAAAGTCTGTTGCCTGAAGTTGTTTGTTCACCTTTCTTACCAAGTCTTCCACCTGCTCATCTTTTAATTAACTCACTGGCTGAAGTTAGATCAAGACCTCCTTTGTCCAGTACATGCTAGACCCAGTTCCTGAGTTAGAATGATATCCCCTCGAGTCTTTACCTCCATTTGATCATCCCGTTGAAACTATCGTGACATAAAACTGATGGGTGTCAGGCTCTGCTCCTGCAAGCAATCCAGGAGTGACTTCTGACGCTAACATTTCTGGCGCCATTGCCAGGGACGAAATTGAATATTTTCCTTGGGATTGAACGACAACGATCAACTAATTCTAAAGGTGCATCAGATATCAGAACTATCAAGATTGTTGTTGTGCACCTGGAGACTCCATTGTGATGACTCCGCTGGGAAGAACCTCTTCTATTAATTGTGGCTTTCAGAGGCAGACACACGCGGTCTCATCCACAATTGCCTCTAGCTACACCTGAAGCTGACCCAGAGGTGGTTCTCAGAAGAGGAAAGAGCCCTGCAGAAGAAGTTTCCATCGCCAAAACAGGTAATTCGCCATCTCCTTCTGTGAGAACTCCTTTTCCTCCTCCTCAGTTTCTTAATAGGCCTCCTTCAGAGGTTTACCATTTCTTGAATTTTGGGAGTGTTCCTGCTGAGTTTTCCCCTCCTGATTTGGGATTGGAGGGAGAATTCCTTGTCACTCCCCTTTCTACTGAAGTTGTTCCTTGGCGTGGACCCGGGACTACAGAATATTTCCCCACTCCTGCACAAAGAGGAACACCTGCTGACTTGAACTCGTTAGCCTTCTCCTTGAATCCTCTCTCGTTCCCCACTCCACTTCGAGATTCATCCTCGGTAGCCCCTTCGCGAACCCCTTCTCCTCCTAGTTCTCCTCCACCTAATATTCCTATGGTTGGTTCTAATCCCCCTCTGAATAGAATGGATGCCATAGTCACTGCAAGATATTCTCCCTTAATCCTACCCCATCCCATGAACCCTCTCCCTGTTGGAGACTACCTGAAATATATGCCCAAGTTCACTGGAGAAGGGGACATAACTGCAGAAGAACATCTGGCTGCTTTCTACAGTTATGCAGACAACCTAAATATTGAAAATGAAGACGTATGGATGAGATTTTTCATCCAGAGCCTAGATGGTGAGGTGAGGAAATGGTTTAGAGGATTAGCCCCTGGATCTATTGCTGGAATTGAAGCCCTGGATAATGTTTTCTTGAGGCAGTGGGGAGATAGGAAGGATTTCATGTATTACATGACAAAGTTTGGGTCTCTAAAGAAAATGGAAGGAGAGTCTATCTCTGACTTCTCCAAAAGATTCAATAAAATGTATAATAAGATTCCTACAGAGATAAAGCCCTCAGAAGCCTCTGCCCAAATTTCCTATGCTGGTGCATTTGGCCCTGATTTCTGCCTTTTATTGAGGGAAAGAAGAACCACCTTCTTAGCTCAAATGAAAGATGCGTCCATAGAAGTGGAATCCAACATATTAGCAGCTGACAGACTGAGGAGAAAGGTTGACGCAGACAGAAGAAAGGGAAAGTCTGAAGCCTCAACTTCCGGCCCTTCGTTGCCCCACACTCAAGTGGATAAACTGACCTAGATGATGAAGTTCATGTCTGAAGAGATGGAGAGACTGAAGGTGGAAAGGAAGCAAATGAACAAGGGCCCTCAGAGAACCGAAATCAAAGGGGGTTTCAGGAGGCCAAACAATATCGCTCCCCCAATTATGCACAGAGAAAGGGGAAGAGACAGAGAAGACCAAAGAATTAAGGCCCCTTTACAGAACAATTTTGTGGCCAAAGATGAAGAAGGGGAAGTAGACAAACTTGAGCCAATCATCCATTGCTTCAGAGAGACTCCCCCTTTCCCTCATCTGACTCAATCGGCATACGAGGAGTCTCTCATGAACAATCAGCTAAATGAATTGAGTAAGGGAGACAAGGCTAGCGGCGACCGAGGCAGGTACAACCTGAGGTCCGATAAAAAGACAGCAGCACCTGGTATTCTTGAGCAGTCTACTAGAACAGAGAAGCCTGCTAATCAAGTAGCAGACGCTCACAGAGGTAAGAAGGCCCAACATCCCTCTCCTATTATTCAGAATCATGTTCCTGAAATAAGAGAAATTCCAAAGCCTACAGCTTCTTTTAATTTCGAACATGAAATTCAAAAGATCAGAATCCCTGTGCCCCTCACCGAGCTAATCAAACATGGAGAATTCAAAAAATGCATCTTTGAGCTTTTACAGTCTGAAGCCTCATGCCTTCCCATAGATTTCATAAGCCTCCAAGATGAAAAGCCAGCAGTTGTCCTAGGTCCTATGGTAGAAGATAGAGATGATTCATCCCCTCCCTTCTACACATCCCTGAACATACATGATAAAGTGTTGCATAATTGCTTGATGGATTCAAGGGCTTCTCACAATCTCATGCCCAAAACTGTCATGGAAGAGTTTGGGCTAGAAGTCACCCGAGCCTATCATGAGCTCTATTCTTTTGACTCCAGGAGAGTTCAATGTCTTGGAGTTATTAAAGACCTAGTTGTGACCTTGTTTCAGCTGCCCATGAAAAGTGTGGTCATGGATATCGTAGTGGCAGATGTTCCCCCAAATTTCGGTATGTTGTTATCAAGATATTGGATAAAAAGACTGGGGGGAACCTTGTAGATGGACCTCACATATGCTACTATCCCAGTGTTCAGAGGAGAGCACAGAAGACTATACAGGGAAGCCCAACTGGCCTACATAATCAATGATGAATCCAACCCTACCAATCACCCCATCTTTGCCTTGGACACTGATTTAGGCTCCAGTTTACTACAGCTCACCCATGCCCCCAAGCCTCCTCTGAAACTCAGAAAGTAGCCCATTGTTTCCCCTAAAGCTCCTCCCTCCATCACCCCAATCTGGAAAATGTTTTTTGATGGAGCCTGTTCCCGAGAAGGCGTTGGAGCTGGCGTGGTTTTTGTGTCACCTACTCAGAAGACCATACCCATGTCATATAAGCTGGAGTTTGAAACCACTAACAATGTGTCAAAGTATGAAGCTCTTATCCTAGGATTAAGAGCCGCAAGGGAAATGGGAATTCAATAGGTAGCAGTGTTAGGAGATGCCGAATTGGTAGTCCAATAGATTAGAAGCACTTATCAAGCCAAGCATCCTCGACTCAGAAGTTATAGAAATGAGGTATGGGACCTAATTGATAGTTTCTTCTCAGCGTTTAACATTTCTTTCATTCCAAGAGAAGAAAACACAGTGGCAGATTCCTTGGCTACATCAGCAAGCAATTTCAAAGTACCCTTGCCGCCCAAGCTTAGGTATGATGTAGAAGTAAAATACAGGCCCTCCATACCTGACAATGTCAAGAATTGGAAGGTGTTTGAGGATGATCTTGAGATCAAGAAGTTCTTGGAGACTATCGAAGAGTTTTCAGAGCTGCATATCGACCAAGATTTCGTCTCTGAGGAAAGGTTGGATGGGGGCGAGTTGCTGAGTAAAATAGCAAAGCATGACATTATTCATTTGCCTAGCAATCACATTCCAAGGGGACTGGTCCCATTAGAGATATTGTTTGATGGGAACGATGTGGCAGTAAAGGGAAGAGTTTCAGGTGATGATGCTGACACAGCTGAGTGCAACATCGGCACACCAGAGGAGCCTAAGTTTGTCAAGTTGTCAAGGAGTTTGACCAAGGAGAAGAGGATTGAATATACCGATTTGCTGAGAGAGTTTGTTGATGTGTTTGCATGGACCTATGAATACCTCAAGACGTATGACACATCGGTCATTGAGCACAAGATCCCACTGAAAGAAGAGGCTAAGCCATTCAAGAAAAAGCTAAGGCAGATAAATCCCATGCTGCTGCCTATCATGGAGAAAGAAGTGAAGAAGCTACTAGATGCCCAAATCATTGTCCCCTTGAGATATTCCAATTGGGTGGCCAATTTGGTCCCGGTAAGGAAGAAGAGTGGTGAAATCAGACTCTGTGTTGATTTCAGGAGCCTGAACAGGAGCTCAAGGGAAGACAATTATCCCCTGCCCAACATGGAGCACATATTGCAGAAGGTCACTGGTGCATCTAGAATATCCATGATTGATGGCTTCTCTGGTTACAATCAGATATCAATCATGCCTGAGGACAGGAAAAAACGGCCTTCACCACTCCTTGGGGCACATTCATGTATGCCAAAATGCCTTTCGAACTGATGAATGCAGGAGCAACATTTCAGCGAGCCATGGACATAGCCTTCATCAGGGAGAAAGACCAGTTCGTGGTAATATATCTAGATGACATCACGGTCTTCTCTAGGACAGACAAGGAGCACTACTGCCACTTGAAGAGGGTTTTCCTGAAGTGTTCAAGGTTTGGCCTATCTTTAAACCCCAAGAAATATTTATTCGCTATGCAGGAAGGGAAGCTATTAGGCCATATAGTGTCAGCAAAGGGAGTAAGGATTGACCCTAGCAGGGTAGAAGCGCTTCAGACCCTGCCACTTCCCAAATATAAGAAGGAAGTTCAGGCCTTTTTGGGGAAGATAAATTTTCTGAGGAGATTTGTCTCAAATTTTGTTGAATTGGTGAAGCACATCACAGCCATGCTCAGGAAGGGAAATGAAGTGAAATGGAATTCTGAACCCAAGGAATATTTTGTCCAAATAAAGAAGGCATTGACTGAGGCTCCTGTGCTAATCAGTCTTGATTATTCTAAAGATTTCCTGATTTTTTCTTTTGCTTCTTGTGATACAGTAGCTGCAGTCTTGTTGCAGAAAAATGAGCAAGGGTGTGAGCAACCTATTGCCTTTTTTAGCAAGGCATTGAGAGATGCAGAACTCTGATACGAGATCATGGAGAAGCAAGCTTATGCCTTGGTGAAAGCCCTCAAAGCTTTCAGAGTCTATGTCTTGCACTCAAAAATCACCGCGTACGTTCCTTCTGACTCTGTGAAGGACATCCTCGTATAGCCTAACTTAGATGGGAGAAGAGGTAAATGGATTGCCAAGATCCTGGAATTTGATCTGGAGGTTAGGCCCACCAAATTGATAAAGGGGCATGGTTTAGCCAAGTTGTTGGTTGAATCCAATTGCAAAGCCTTAGGAATTAACTCCATCGACGAGCAAGCTGAGTCATCCGACAAGCATGTCCAGAGTGCCCTATCACTGGCAGAATGTGCCTGGTACAAGGATATCTTGTATTTTTTGCAAGAATTGAGGCCTCCAGATGGAATGGAAAAGAGCAAGGTGAGAGCTTTAAAGCTCAAAGCGGTAAGGTATTGCCTCATCGACCAAACCTTGTACTGGAAAGACCCTTTAGGGGTATTCTTAAGGTGCCTGAACCCACAAGAAGCTCAGTAGATTACATTTGATTTCCACAGTGGCCTTTGTGGGGGGCATCATTTCTGGAAGACTACAGCCCATAAGATCCTCCGAGCTGGGTATTACTGGCCCACTTTATTCCCTGATGTCTGCAGAGAAATCAAAGCTTGCATCAAATGCCAGAAGTTCTCAGGTAAGAAGCAACTCAAACCTCTGCCATTAAAGCCTGTAGTGGTTTCAGAACCCTTTCAGTAGTGGGGATTGCACTTCATTGGTGAGATTCATCCTCCCTCAAGTGGCCAGCACAAATGGATCCTCACAGCAACAGATTATTTCACCAAGTGGATAGAGGTTGTTCCCACCAGGATCACTTCACACAAAGTAATTATCAGCCTCCTGGAGGATATCATAGCCAGATTTGGCTGCCCTAGCAAAATTGTCACTGATAACGCCACTCCCTTCAGGTCTGAGCCTCTGGTCAAGTTCTGTGAACAGTTTGAGATTTCACTAATTCACTCTACTCCCTATTATCCTCAGGGAAATGGACTGCCAGGTTCTTCCAACAAAAGCCTGATCATGCTCATTAAGAAATTGTTGGAAGACAATAAAAGGGCCTGGGATTCGAAGCTGAAATTTGCTATATGGGTTGATCGGGTGACAACCAAGAAGTCCCTGGGCATCTCACCTTTCCAACTTGTTTATGGAACAGAGGTCGTTTTCCCTACTCAAATCGCCTTATCTGTGGAAAAATTCCTCCAGGACCTTGAAGGAGAGCCTGACAACATGGTCAAATGGATTCATCAGATGGTGGAAGTGTAGCAAATTAGAGAGCAGGTCATGAACAAGGCCTATGATTATCAGCAGAAGATCAAATAGGCTTTTGACAGGAAGGGCAGAAAGAAATAATTCGAGCAAGGTGATCTGGTACTCAAATGGGATGCACCCAAGCAGGACAGGGGAAAGCACAATAAGTTTGATGCCCTCTGGTTTGGGCCTTTCAAGATCCTTGAAGTATTTTCGAACAACACGTACAGGTTGCAAGATCTGGAAGGCGAAGAAGTTTTTAGTGGCCCAGTGAATGGGCATTTTTTGAAAAAATGTTTTTTGTGAGCCGCAGCCGGCTCTTTGTTTTTGTAAATATTGTTTTTGTTTTCAGCTTAATAAATGACTCCATAGCCCAACAGCAAGGCACTGAATCTGCAAAAGTGTTCTTAGAGCATCACAGGGATGACTATATCCCCCATGGAGCCAAATGTTAGCGATATTTCTAGTAAGGGGGGTAAAATGCGAGGGAATGGGTAAAAAACCCACTTGTCCTAAGGTTGGGATGCAAATGCGTCTATGTTTAATTGGAAATCAATTCTGGACGGTAGGATTTCACGCGCCCGGATCAACGGCGCGCATCAGATTCCGGAGCCCCCCCGCCTTTCTACCTTTAAGCGGAGGGGGGGGGTCCGGAATCGAGGGTGCACCTTTTCAACGGTTGAGATCAAAGCACCCGTATCAACGGCGCTCAAGGAGATTCCAGACCCCCCCCCACGTTTCTACCTTTAGGCGAA
>CBVK0101411785.1:0-10012 GCA_900067695.1 Picea abies | reverse complement strand
TATATGAGGGTCAAATTTCAGCATAGGTCATGTTGATTTCCTCACCCATTACTTAACCTACTTCCCTCCATTCGTCAAATCAACCCCTATTCTAGTTCCCCCACACATGAAAACTGCGATTCTAGGTCCTTCATTTTGTTTCTCAACTGATATATTTTGTACATTCTGATTTGGGTTCTACTTCTGATTCCCTCTTTCCTACCACTTCACAAGTAATTGTGGACATTCTTCTATCACATGATCCAATGCTAAGTGTCTCAATTGATTACAATTGTAGAAGTTTATTGGGCCTCTACCTCCTCTACCAAAACTTCCTCTGCCCCAACCTCTACCAAACCCTCCTCGAACTCATGGATTAAAGCCTCTCTGATTATTATATTATGGACCACTTCCTCATATCATGGTATTTTCCTCCTAAATTCTATACATATCTGAAGTTCTCTCTCTCATCAAATTGAATGCACAAAATTCCTTCTCTTCATGCCCGAATGACTTGCAAAAGCTACGAAATAAGTTCCTTGGAATTATCTAGTATTTCTATGGGAAATCATGCAAATGATGTCCCCATTTCTTACATATTTCACAGTATCCGCCTCCTAGTAACGAGTTTGGTGCTCCAATTTCCAAATACTATGCAAACGCTGGGCATTAGTCCTTATGGTGGCATTCAATCCTACAATTGGTACAACATACTTGTTCTCGCTTCTCCTTCCATATTTTAAGATCTACTAATTGAATGTTCAAGGAATTTAACTGTGTCTGGACTTGCACCATCCCCCCACCATCTCCTATGAGAGATGCTTCCAAATTCCTTGCAATCTCCAAGGCTTCAAACTACGACATAACCTTCTGTTTCACCAACAGGTAGTGGATGTGTGGAAATAGTCCTAGAATAAACCATTCCTAGTGTTGTTGATTAGGAATATATAATGTCAGCCTACCCATCACATCTTTAAATATCTTACCATAGTCCCAAACTAATTCAATATGCACATGTTTAATTTCCTTCAATTCTATGATGTACCGTGACTCAAACGTAGGCTTCTTGAAATCTTTCAACAATGATTGTCTAATTTATGCCAGTTTCATTGCTTGACCTGTAGGTTTAGTACATTGCAGCTTCATATGCCAGACCAATGCACAGCCTCTAAATTTTATTGCCAACTACGCAATATTGGCAGCCTCATATTGAACATTCTTTGATCCAGATTTTATTAGCATAATGGAAATGAATATAGATTATTATTATTCTTAACACAGAGACACATATATGAAATAACAAAGATATAGTAAAACTGGTTTCTATTCAATAAGAAAATATGTTGAAACTGTAAAATGTAGCAGAAAACAAGCTTGCTAGAATGGTGGTGGCTTATCTCTGAGAAGAGATGTGACGGCTACACTCATTCGCAAGAAGATGGTTAGAATGAGGCTCTCCAATAATTTTTACAATAAATAGGAATGCCAAAACTCTAGACATCCAAAAACCTAACCCTAGGAGATGAATCACCAAAAGTCACGTGGGCTCGGTTGGGGTAAGCTAGTACATCAACTTCTCGAGGTCATAACTTTTGCATACGATCTTCGTTTTAGGTGCACAATAGCCCATTTGAAAGGTATATCCCAAGAATAGATATGTTTTTGTCAAAATTTGACTCCAACTTCGTCTACAGTCTTACTGTGTCAAGCCCTAAAAACATTGTTTAGGGCCTCAAAACGGCCCCGAAAGTTAGGGACTCGAAAACTAGGAAAACATTGCCAAACTAGAAAACTGCCAAAATGACCCAGTTGGAATAGGTGGGAGGCCACCAAAATCCATATGGATCAATCCTCCCCCCTTAGGAAGAAATTTTCTCCATTACGTTGAGTTCCCCCATCAGATGAGGAAATTTCTACTGAATTTGGCCCTGGGTGAGCCACTTGCCTTGGTGCAGGAGCTTCCCTTCTTTGAGAACCTGATAAAGATGGATCATTTGCTGGAAAGTGCCCTTGACCTGTGTGTCCACAATATCCTCACTTGATTCTTGTTGCATGTAGTCAGGTTTGATATCTATTGGTTTCAACTGTTCTGTTATCTCCGAGGTGTCCAATAGTGGTGGGAAGTATTGTTGAAGGAGATCCATGTTGAACACTAGGTGCAGGCCAAGGAAAGGAGGAATGTTGAGCTCAAAGGCATTGTCACCCACTACCTTGGTGATGGTTTAAGGTCCATAATGGAGTGATAGAAGCTTTCGATGGGGCCCTGTAAGGCATTCTTTCTGCACGTGTAACCACACTTTGTGTCCAACATTAAACTTGTGTGGCACCCGGTGTTGATCATGGCATTTCTTGTACTTGGCATTAGACTTCTGTAAAATATCATTAACCTATTGGCAGATGTGATAGATCCTCTCAATGAACCGATAGGCTTTGTCAGCTTCAGTTGGAGAAGGTGATGAATTGGCCGAGTTGGCCACAAGAGGTAGTGCAACATCCATGGGACCCAATGGCTGGAATTCCAATCCGACCTAAAAAGGGTTGTGGTCGGTTGAGTTGTGTAGGGATCTATTGTAGCTATGTTGAACATAAGGAATACTCTCATCCCATGTGTGGGGGTGCCTGTAATTGTACATGTGCAGGATATGCACTATCATATTATTGATGGCCTCAGTTTGGCCATCTATCTGAGGGTGGAAGGCAGTGGACTTGGTGAGCTTGGTGTCCGGCAGTGACCATAGGCTCAACCAGAAGGTGTTGAGGAACCAACTATACCAATCTGAGACAATGGTTTGTAGGATTCCAAAATGTACCCAGACTCGTTCAAAAAAGATCTTGGAAGTGGCCTCTATTGTGATGCTCTTCTTACAGGCGACCATGATCGCCATCTTGGGAAAACGATCAACAACCAAAAATACACTGTCATTTCCCCTCTTGGTGTATGGAAGGCCCAACATGTAGTCCATTGATATGGATTCCCATGGCCTATGAGGAGTAGGAAGGGGGTTGCACATGCCCTGTTTCGTAGTGGCCGGTTTGGCAATAGCGCAGGGAGTGTAGGACCTCATATACTTGTGGACATCTTGTCAAAGTTTTGACCAGTAGAAATTTTTCTGCAACATTCCCACTATCTTTTTGATGCTGAAGAGTCCTACCACCCAACTATAGTGGGATTTCCAAGTCATCTTCTCTCACTCGCTTGATGGAATACAGAGATGGCCTAGTCGTCACAATAGCCTGTCCTGAAGATGGAAATTAGTGATAAATGAGTTTGTTCCCAACATTTGGTATGTGGTGGTCAAGTCAGGGTCTGTATCATAGAGGCTGGGCCATCCAGAGGTCTCGTGGCTGCAAGAATCTAGAACTGCAGTGAGTGTCACAACTGGAGGTCGGTTAAGGCAATGAGTGACTCGGTTGCTACTACTTGTTTTATACTAGATGTTGAGGTGGAACTGCTACAAGTATGTGGACCAATTATGATAATATAGACATAGTGATAAGCCATGCATAGTTAAATTACCAATTATATCAATATGATAAGCTAGACATAGTGAAATTACATGCCTTTCTCCTGGGTTTCAGTGCTGCAATCTATCAGAAACTGATTGACCAAAAATGTGAACCTATTTCATCTAGACCCATTTTTCACACTTCTCTGCAGCTTATATTACTACGGCCAACACCTCATCCTTATGGAATTTCCTTACTAATTTTCATGAAAATACCTGAATTTCAAACCCAACAACATCATCACTTATGTTGGTGACATCCAACCCTCTCTTTCTGTTGGAGAAATTTCTATTTTCGACACACTAGTTCAATGGGAGTTAACTGACTAGTTCTATTTTAGACTTTCTATTTTTACCATCATTATTATGCATGCATGCATTCCTAAGGAAAGATAACTACTTGATTTCTTTTCTTAATTATGGAATGTTTTTCCCTATATATGAGTGTATTCCACTCATTCATTGTATCATATTGATCATGATCTATGTATCAATCATTAGCTCATTGGAGTAGTGTGAATATATTTTCTCATTCTTCCATATTGAATCTCTCTTCCTTTATTGATAAGATTTGTTTGTACTTGCTTCAGCTAGATCTCCTGTGCAGGTTTCCATGAAACATGGACATGGTATCAGAGCTATGCTGCTTAGAGCAAGACAGACAAGCCAAAGAGTAAGAAAAATTGGGGTTTCAGTGAACTAAATCTGTGGTCGTACCTTTCAGCAGTTATTCCTCCCAAAATATTATGTTTTTGAGGAAATGAACCTTAAGGAAAGTAAATCGGCCCATTTTGGAAGTGGGTTTTCAACTGTTTCACACTATTCTTCACTATTTTCTCAGAACGTAAGCCGCAATATAGCCTCCTGAAACTGATACGAATCTGTGGTCGTACCTTTCTACAATGATTGCTCCCAAAAATATTAATTTTTTGAGGAAACAGATCACGAAAGAAGTAAATCGACCCATTTGGAAGTGGGTTTTCAACCGTTTGGAGAGATTCCTCACCGTTTGCTCAGAAAGTAAGTCACAAGATCATCTCTTGAAACTGATACGAATTTTCACTTAAAGTGTCATTTCTGTTGTGATTTCTTAATTTTTCACTTGCAGATTAAGAGTAAATTTTTAGGGGTTCTTATCAATAGTGGGAGAGATGGATATGAAAACTATTATACATTCAAACTTGGTGGTAATCCTCACACCATACAATTATTTTGATTAGAATCCCAAGGCAACATTCCAACTCAAAAGAAAAGGACTATATAATTTGACGATGGCGACAGAAACATAACCTACATTAGCGATTGAGAAGATGAGATGGGCGAACCGTAAGGATGAGGCCATATGAATACTTCTTGAGTTAATCTCCACTGATTTGTGGTTTCATGTTGCCACATGCAAGACTCCAAATGAGATCTGGACCACCTTGGAAGGACTCTTTGGAAAGCAGGATGAGATGCGAGGTCATTTGCTTGAGGTAGAGTTGAATACCTTAGACCCTAAAAGTTTTGATAATGTACAAGATTTTTTTACTAAATTTAAATCTTTGCTATTAATCTTGGGTGAATGTGGTATTTATAAGTCTACACAAGAGAAACAACTTATTCTAACAATCTTGGCCAAGCTAGGACCAGAATATGTTGTATATGTCTCCAATTTCCATTCTAGCAGTTGTCTTTTTGGAACAAATTAGAAAATGCCTACGTTGGCTCAGTTCATTGATTATATTACACAAGAGTAGACAAAAATCATATAGATGGGCCTCATGAAAGATCTCAAAGCACATGCACTCACCATGCATGATGGAAAAGGGTCATACAATAAGAAATCAAAGCAGAAACGAAAGGAGTTATTACATCTAGAGTCAAAAAAGGAGGGATATTACAAACCCTTCAACGATTCTTAAGGTTCCAAAGGTTCTTCAAAGTCCAAAGGGAATAAGAAGAAGGAAAAATAGTGCACATATTGCAATAAACTGTATCATGGAGAATCCACATGCATGAAGAAGTAGATCGATCTTATGACACAGGTACTTCAGAGGAATAACCTTGGAGACTTCATTCCTGAAGGATCCAATAAGAAGAAGGAAGAAGACCGTGCGGCTAAGAAATGTAATCATCATTTTCTAGTTGAAATTAATTCCTCATCTGATTCATGGATTATAGATTTTGGTGCATCACATTATATGGCAGCTAAAGAGGAAGTTTTTACTTCTTTGATTTCATGCTCTGGACTTCCTATTCTCATGGGGGATGATACTCCAATAGCGGTTGTAGGAGAGGGAAGAGTGGAACTCCCTAATGGAAGTTTTGAGAATGTCTTATTTGTTCCAAATATTTCTATAAACCTACTCTCAGTTTATCAGATCACTCAAACAAGTAAAAGGGTTGAATTTACATCAGATTCAGTTTCAGTAATTGACATGCATGACAATTCCATCATTGCAATTGGTGAGGTGGATCACAAGTCAAGGTTGTATAAATTCACTAAGTTTTCTAAATATGACTCCTCTATTCTACTTACACATAAGGAGAGTACTTTGCATGCACCTCCAGTGAAAAATGCATATACTCTTGTTCTTCCATCAGTTTCAAACATCCAATATGATTCCATACACTCAGATTTTGTACATGGAAATAAGAAGGTAGTACAGCCAGATAAGAAGCTAGCGTCGAAGCTTCAGCAGATGCTCAATAAGGCACAAACCACACTTCAGAAAGTAGGCAACCTTGTAGGGAATCCATTGGATTCGAGGAGGACTCAATCTCATCACGAGAAGCCTTCTCATGTACTTTCAACTTCAGAACCTGTGATGCCCATGCATTGTTATATGGTTCAATCTACTGATCCACATTCCTACAATAAGGATGTGGGAAATACAATATGGAAAGTAGCCATGCAGGAGTATGACTCACTCCTACAAAACCAGACTTGGAATCTGGTTCCACTTCCACCAGAAAAGAATATTTTCAGGTGCAGATGGGTCCACAGGATCAAGACGTACAAGGCCCGACAAGTTGCCAAAGGACTTCATCAGATCCATAAATATTTCTACATCTTCATGAAGACTTTCATTGAGCCAAATTTTCAGACTTTGTGGGATCGTCTTACAGTGAAGAACACAGTTTCCTAGCAACTACCATTTTCTTCTTTTGATACATTATCTTTTGAGGGGGGATTTTGTTCCCACATGGTTTTCCCTCTTTCCTCACTTTTATTTAGTTTTCATTAGTTGCATTGTACATGAGTACCTAAAATGGCCTAGTAGTCGGGACTCATTTTTGACTCCATAGTGATGTTCAGGGGGGTGTTGGAGAAATTTCTATTTTCGACACACTAGTTCAGTGGGATTTAACTGAGTAGTTCTATTTTAGACTTTCTATTTTTACCATCACTATTATGCATGCATGCATTCCTAAGGAAAGCTAACTACTTTATCTCTTTTCTTAATTATGGAATGTTTTTCCCTATATATGAGTGTATTCCATTCATTCATTGTATCATATTGATCATGATCTATGTATCATTCATCTTCTCATTGGATTAGTGTGAATATATTTCCTTATTCTTCCATATTGAATCTCTCTTCCTTTCTTGATAAGCTTTGTTTGTACTTTCTTTAGCTAGATCTCCTGTTCAGGTTTCCAAGAAACACTAACACTTTCCTCTAAAGATGTTGAAATTCTCTTTCATACTTTCAGATAGTGTGTTCTCCCTAGACTTATTTGTGGATATTGTTGTCAGATCCTCCTATGATGCCGACAAGCTCATTATCTATGCAATCGGTTGTGTATCGATAGATACTAGTGGATCTAGCCAGAAATTCCCCCCATGGATTCATCTCAATAACATATTAATGTATGTGTCTATTTCTTGACTTCTTCCAAAGAGTGGGATTTCTAACAAGTTTAATATCCCTAATATTTCTAGCTCGACCACCTAGCTCTGTGACTTGACTAGTATTGCACCTGTCTCTGGTACGCTTTTAGTCCTTAAATAATTATCTCGTGCTAACTTAGGAAAATTTTTTGTATCTATTATGACATGGTTCAAAAAATTCAAATCAACGACCTTTCTCATCAGGTCCCCTTCAATAATCACACCAAGTGGTATTTCTACCTTAATCAATGGGTACTTGGATTCCTTGGGTATTCTAACCTATGGTGTGGTGTTCTTTCTCGACGGTAAGTAATCCGTAGGAAACCTCGGCGGTGAAGTCAAAGCTTCCAATATTTCCTCGAATTCTGGTGTGACTGGTGGTTGTATTTGGGATGGATTTCATGCTGCGGTAGCTGGTGCCCCAAATTTTGGTGGTTCCATTCCTCTCTATGACCAATTCTCCCCTTTTTCGACTCTACAACTACTTTGTGTCATATTTGTTTTGCCTATGGTCTGCTCTGTTTTCTCACAACACTTATGAATGAAAATACCCTTTGCCTCTCAACCCCTTGTGTGATTTTATAACCCTTTGACAGTTTTCCTTGTACACTCATGCCCGAACTAATGGTATAATCCACAAATTGTGTAATCAATATGTGATTCAATGCTTCTTTGTTACAAAATCTTCCACTGGAGTTTTACCTCATACCACTAGTATGTCATGATCCCTGGTGGATTTTTCCATTTATGACTATGCATAATCTTTATGCCTTTTCATTAATGCTTTTAAGCATTTTTTCCTCCTTTCAATTCCTTTAACGATCTTGTTGGTCTTATTTTGTGTATTTTTTCTAGATTGTGCATGTAATCTCCCTGCTCGATGTAGTTCCATCCATCTACGCGACACTCACTTCTTCTGCACACTTACATACACATGTGTTAGTATTTCTCCTTAGACCTTGGGTTAACACTTCAGAATTCCTATTTCTTACACGCATTTACTTTGCTACTTTATATTCTTTTTATTTTTCCACCTTTTATTTCTTTTTGTTTTTTTCCTACTATAATACACTACTATGGTACATTCATTCTTGTGCAATTAAACCTAGTGTACAGGAGGTCAGTCGTCCCTGTAAATTTTCAACCGATTACCATTCACCATTCAATTTTTCCAACCGCATAGAACTTGCCTCTATCACATACTTAATTATGTATGGTCCTAACCAATGAATTCAAAAATTTCTTGGATGTTGCATAAACTTGTTGTCGTATAGTAATACTAAGTCCCACACTTGAATTTTTTTTTGTTTAATATGTCTATCATGCCATCCCTTTTCTCTTTCCTTACTTGTTGATGGAACTATAAGACAAATCAGTCCTCCTCAATCTATAACAACTATGAAAATATCTCCTCTACTGTGTCAAAGTCTGAAATATCAGTAATCATTGCAATGCACAGGCTAGGCATAATAAAATCCATTGGTATTACTGCTTCTTTCCCATAGACCAACCTAAAAGGTGTCTATCCAATCAAATTTTTACCTATATTCTTATATTCCCATAATACTGCAGGGATCATCAAGCCCCAATCATCCCTTCCTATGTTGCATATCTTTGTCAGAGCATTTTCCAAAATTTTATTAAAAGATTCTACTGTCCCATTGGCCCGAGGGTGATATGGAATACTCTTCTGATGATAAATTTTAAATTCTTCATTCAATGTTGTAATCATCTTATTCAGGAAGTGTGTCCCCTGTTCTCTCACTAAACTATGCGAGCATCCAAATCAGGTAACTATATTCTCAAATAGAAACCATACAGTAGTCTCTACGGTGCAGTCTATGACTAGTGTTGCTTCTGCTCATCTGGTCAAATACTTTGTCGCAATGATTATATATCTAGCTCCTAATCATCATCACTAGTGGGTTGATCGATCCAACAAATTCTATTTCCCATTTACCAAATGCCTACAGCAGAACATGTGGGTGAAAATGCATCTCATTCCTTATGGATGGATTTCCCACCCTTTGACAAGCATCACATTCCGGAAATTATTCTTTAGCATCCTTGTGAAGTGTGGGCCACCAGAGCCCTGCACATAAAATATTTTGTGTGATCATTTAACCTGTGTAGTGTACTTCTAAAATTCCTTTGTGTACTTCTGAGAGTATCATTATCATTTCATAGACACCACCTTTTATAAGTTCCATGCAATTAGGTATTGATATTCCATATACACCTAACTTATATAATTTCCCTGCAATTAGCTAGTAGTACGTTGATTTAACCACTAAATATTTCTTCTATGCAACTATGAAGTCTGGTAGGGCGATTCATGTACTTAAAAACTGCACAATGTCTGCAAAGTAGTCATCCACCATTTTAACTATAAATAATTTTTCATATGTCAAGTTGTCATATAGATTCCCTTCATCTTCTCATTTTGTGGTAGTGTAATTACATTCTGTTGTTGATAGCTTCCTACTTGAAAATGAAATTGGATGGTCTATGTATCCTTCTACTGGCTGAGATAATATTGCACCTAAATCTATGGATGACAAATCCACATGAACATGAAATTCCTTTCCCCAATATGGAAATATCGAAATTGGCGCAATCACTCATTTATGCTTCAATGTATCCAAACCTT
>CBVK0101411783.1:0-17377 GCA_900067695.1 Picea abies | reverse complement strand
TCCACGAATAATGTGGCATAATATAGCATCGTCATAGAAATTTTGTGCGATGTTATCTCACATAGTATTCACTCTTTAGAGGCTCGCCTAGATTCCCAATTAGTAGTATGTTAGTTGAACGGTCGTTACCGTGTGCGTGATCCTATTTTACTCCGACAATTCCTACGGGTACGTCTTTTAGAACGACATTTTGATTTTATCACATATTATCACATTCCTAGGAGTGCTAATCATGTATCTGATGCCTATGCTAATTATGTTTTAGATTGGCATTTGTCACATTAATAAATCAAAGAAAACCATCAAACCAGTGTACACATTGTAAAAAATAAGTAAAGACGAAGATCCTTTTTTATATATTTAAAAAAATATGGTGTTTATATTACAAAATTAGGGCTAAAACTCTCAATACACATATACAGCCGGTATACAGATCCCACGACATCTACACCTGTGGTGTCGAATGTGTGTTATGATAGCAAACCATGGTATTTGCGAGATGCCCAAAGAGCCATACCCATGCTTTAGGTACACCAACCACTTGTCGTTGCATGGCTTCAGGTAGATCCTCTACCTGAACCATTGGAATCCTCTGAGTCAAATGAGACATGTTTCCCTGCACGTTTTGTAGGACTCTCTCATCTTCTCCTCCCGCTGCCTCATCCCCCCGGTTCCTCTGTCGATGTCGAGGTAACACCTCCAGCTGTCGTGGACCCACGTCTACATCACACAAGTGTCTAGTTAATACTTAAACACCACCCAAAAATATTTTTGTCTCATAATACAAAAGTACAAAAATATGAAATATTTAAAAACATTTTACCTATGTCACCGTAGGCGGTCCCTAGTAGAAGTGGCATATCTAGATCTTCTCTAAATTCGATCCCTGCATAGGGATAGTCATCCATAGAGATGACTTGTCGCTGCCACCAGAAGAAAAAATATTTGTTGTAGGGTGTTGGCACCCTACCTGCCCCCTGTCGTCTCATGACCTTGGTCTACGATGCCATGGTTGGATCGCACGGTCCTCTAGGAAGGATCTCCACTCTATGTCCCAGACCTGGAACCCGCTTGAAAAAAAAACTGCAAAGAATAGAGGCAAACCTAAAGTTTCGCTTACCCCCTTGTTTGCACTCTGTCAATTTATCTTTCATATTGGTCAACATCGAGGTACACCAGTCATAGACAGTGGGTCTCGCACACTCTACTGCATAAAACATGAGAAGCCTCAATGCCTAGTGCAACAAAGCTAAACCTGTGATCCTGGTCAATACAAGCACGATGATCTTCAGGCTGAGGTTATTTATTGCCCAGATAGGGATTTAAATTCCCACCTTGGGAGTCCCCGCTACACAGTGGGAATTGATATACTCCTTGATCTTCATCCCACTCCTTGCTCTACATGACTTGAGGTTTATAACCTCTCCTCGGCGTGATAGACCAGTCAAGAAGTAGATGTCCTCTACTTCGATCCTCAATGGTTTTCGATCGAGCATAAATCTCTCACTACCAGGGTCCCAGTAACCCACCAACATCTCCAACAACCTCACTTGGGCCCTCATTCCTTTGAGAGCCCAAAATTTATACAAACCACATATTTTTAGAGCCTCTTGAGCCACCAGATCTCGATCCACAGCTGCATCAACCTCCTCATTTTCTCTTTCTCTCCATTCAAGAACCATCCTGCAAAGGAAAAACCAAATTTTGAGTTAGAACCCTCCTTTTTTTCATTTGTGTTCTTGTATGAACCCATTTGTTGCGACATAGAACCCCTAGTTAGATCCTCTTTGTCATTTGGTGCCCATGCTGAGTTTTTTCCTTAGGATCAGGAGTCCATTATATCTTGATACATGAATTTATGATGAGCCTCATTTATCACTCATACACATGCGACCTTATTCCCTGCGGACTCCCAAAAACGAGTCTTAGTTAAGCTCTTTTCAGACTTGTCTAAAATCTGAAAAAATTGTCGAGTGATTTGTCCCTTTCACCCTTGTTAAAATTGGATTTGAAAGGTCATCAGTCTTAGTTAATCTCTTTTCCGACTCATTACTAAAAATAGAAAAGATCACCGAGTGAACTTGTCTTTTTCACACTCGTAAATTGGATTTGAAAAGACGTCTATTTGGCACAAGTTTATCCCTTTTTTCACACCAAGTAGACTAAAAGACATAAAAAAAGGACATTTTTTGGCATTAAGTTGTGATTGCATCTCATGCCCTTGCTTGCAGTATTGAGCCTTTAGCCGATTCTCGCTTTGTGTTATAAATTGTTGCCTAAGCAGTTTGTGAATCCTCAACCAATCAGAGCCTTGTTTATATCCTTTGTAATTTGACACCCTATACCTTGGAGGGAACGTCACCCCGAGTGTCCATCTCCCGCATGCATTTTCTTGCATTGAGCATAGGTACGTTCCACTACTGGAATTATTTTTTCTTACTTGTGACACTCATTTCCTCCTCTATATCATAGCATTCATTTGTTATGAAAAAAAAAAAGACGAGCGGGAAGGGAGTACTATATTATATTTGGCAGCAGTCGTGTCACCTTTGAACAGAGCACAAAGTTATTGAGTCCTTGCGTCATCATAATTTTTGGTTTAGCATGGCCTTAGGAAGTTGATCTCATTACAGAGTTTTCTCTACTGACTGGTTACTCTTCCAATCCCTATAGAGAACATTATTGATGCCTCCTGCATCTAATAGTTACATCATTGAGTCTATGCTACCAGAGTCTACCATATGTCTCATGCTCTTGTTCAAAGGAAGTCTATCAACTTGTGTCGGCCATTCCTCGGAACTCTTGACTTTTCATGTCGGCCATACCCTCAATTTGTCTCAAAATCACATGATACTATGGTCTTATCATGCACCCTGGCCCTACTTTTATCATTGGTAGGTCACCTTGAACCCAACAATCAACATTTCATCATTGGTCGCTGACTAGGTGGTTTCCCTTGTGTTCAACGACAATACATCTATTCACACTTTGGGATTCATGCGGTGTCTTGGATTCCATTAGCCTTATTGGTGGTTTCCTCACCTTTGTCAGCAATTTTTATCATTGGTTGTTATTCAGAGGGTATTTTTCGTGTACCACTTGAATTTGGCACACGTGAAAGATGCATAGGGTCGTTGGTTCGTGAACATGTTCTTCGTCCAATCTCCACCAAATTATGAAGCTCCTTCTTTGTTCCTCATGTTGACTGATGAGAGATGACTTAATGCTCTCCTTTTAGCAGGTCTCTTTCCATCGACTTCAACTCATTTATTCTGGATGTGGGACCTAGATTTTTATGAGTACCTTGAGGCTTGTAGTCATTAGTGGTAGGCTCTCTCGCCATTGAAAAATGGGAATACATCAATGTCTCCTGATCAATGAATTCCTCAAGTTTTTGAAACTAACTCCTTTATTCACACTTGTAGGAATGTGCTCGGTGCCTTGATACCTACTTTCATTATTGGTAGGTTTTCTCGTGTTTGTTAACAGTATACCTCAATGACAGGTAATCAAACGATGTCTCATTGTGTTCGACCTCAACTCCTTTATTCACATGATGTAGACTTGCACCCTTGGCGGATAGTGTAGAAGACTTGAAGACATCACTATGTGGCCCCATCTTTCCTCAGATGTTTCTTCCCTTTCATTGGACCAACACCTATTTGACTTCAGTAATCATGGGACATCATATTATACTACATTGTATACAGATATCTTCATATCGGTTTTGAGACTAGTTCTATTGGGCCTTGTTCATGATTATGACAACTTTTGGCATATAACCGCATTTGTGTTTGCCTATTCATGGCCACAGATGCTTATTTGGTATATTTTCCACAAGGATGTGCATTGTATTCTATTGGCAACCATGTATGTAAATTCAACACAAAATGTAATGAGCAACTAGTCTTTCCAGTTGGGTTTACACCACTCCACTTCTGGGTTATTTATAATGTATTTCGGCCATCACAGATACTCCTTTAATATCACACATTAGGGGGCATTTGTTATAGCAAGATTTGCCTCACCATTGCTATCTTTCATAGAGGGCCTTTTTCCATTTCCCTATGTAGAATCTTCATCCACTTTTGATGAATCCAGAGCTAAAAATATATATTTTTCTACATATACATGCCCTATCTACTATACAACATGTGTATACATAGGCTACTCCACTACAACCTGCATACATCGGGATTTGTGCAAGAAAATAAAAAAATAAAGTCGGGTTTCCATGTCACGATAGGAGATCTTTGATCCTTGGCCTTCCACATAATGGAAACGTTCTGAATCAGCCCTTCAGCTGCATTTTGAAGGCTATAAAAGCACAATTCTGAGCTATGGAAAAGAGGAGAAAACATTCAACTTTAAGAGAAAATTTACTCTGGAGAAATTACTTCATATTGAGTCTGGATCCCTGTGTTCCTTAAGTCTGAACACAGTGTTCAACCCCCAAGATCTTTCCCTATTGTTGAGAGAACCTCATTGTCTCCCTTCTATGAGCTTGCCTTTGGTGGAGGATTGAAGTGGTGGAGGCCTAGTTGGAAGGAACCTGGTTTCTTGGTTTCAAACCGTGCCGACACAAAAATCTTTAATGTTGTCACTTTTGTTGATCATTCATTAATAGAAATACACCTTTCTCGTCCTATTCTTACAAATATATGATTATTATCCATGGGCATGTTTGTAATGTTTATTAATGGATTATGCTATCTAATGTGCTAACTTCTTATATTATCACCATATGATTCCTCTATTGTTTTGTTGATAACTTGTTGCAAGTATAAAGTTTTGAGTCAAAGTGCTCAATGGTGGACATCTTCAAACGTTGGAATGAGGTAGGTCACTTTCTTATCTCACTTGCACATTGGTTTATATAGCATATGTTGGAATTGAGTAGATTTTTGTAGTTATACCTGTCTGTTGTGGTTCACCCTTGCCATAGAGATGTGTTTCATCGTAACAACTCCTGTCGCTTAGTTGCTTACATTCTAAAGCGAGGGATCTAATTCTTTGCAATGTGGTCTTAGCGGCCTCCTCCCTCTAGTTGCACACTTCATGTGGATGTAATAGGGTAAGACCGATGGGATCTGCTTCGCGTTAGCCAGATCGTCAGGATTCTTACTTTGCTTCTCAATAGTGGGGTTGACACGACTCAAACGATGTCCAGTTGAGGGGGAAGCCTGCAGTCCCCTGGTCGAAGATGCATGTGTTGGCATGTTTTACAAGAAGCATGTGATTGTAACTGATGGAAAGAACAACAACGACAATGGAAAATAGGAAAATCATAAGCTCGGGAGGAGAATAAAACAGTATGAAGAGATCAAATCTCAGAAGGGAAAGTGTGGTACAAAAACATGATCAGGATCAAAATTGCCATAGGACAAACCAGGACTGTTGAGAATTCGAATACTCGATAGTCGTTAGATCACTTTTAAGTGGAAGGAAAAGATAAGCTAGAAGAGCATCACGAAGATAGATTGAGCCATCAATCTAAGAACATGATCGGTGAACAACATTTGGTTCATGTCAAAATTTGTGAGGAGGTTGTTGTTCAGGGAATCTCACTTCAGAATAATTAGCAACTTGAAAGTCGAATTACTCGAAGCCCGAAATCTGAAATGAAAAAGGCCCATTGGATTTGGAGAAAATGCGATGACCGTTGGATCACTTTAAGTGGAAAGATAGGATAAGCGGGGAAAAACGATTGAGAATTTGATTATCCGAATATCCGTTAGTCGTCGAATCACCTTAAGTGGAAGGACAAGATAAGCAAGGGACAAGATCTAAGATCTCGATCACCCGAATTTTCATTAGCCGTCGGATCGAATTAAATGGTGGTCATCCACAACAATGCTTGGTTAAGTCCTAGACGATGGATTAAGAAGTGAAAGGATAAGTGTAAACTATTTGATCTGTTTGGACAGGTGTCTGTAGATCAACGACTTCAAAATATTAATGTACGGAAGAAACAAGAGTTTGAGAATTGAAAGTCCCGAAGGTCGGACTCGTGTAGGATATCATGATCGTCGATTTAAGGAGACGGGTGTCAATAGATATTCCACTCTGGAAGAATGTCATATGGGAAAAGTGATATTTGAGAGTAGAAACTCCTGAAGACCGGAAGGCCAGAATCAATCATAGTCGTTGATTTGGAAGGAAGCTACGTGTCGACGAATTGTGGAGATCTGGGATCACGCGTGGAAGGATAAAAGGAAGGCAAATAACAGTTGTTGATTGAGTGGCATCACCAAGGGACTAGATATCAATGATAATGCTCAATTGCGGGGCCATAACATGCTCGGGTCTTATTTTTTCTTGAGTGGGCCACAATCGAAACCACGATTTTGGAGAAAGGACACGTGGAGGCTCGAGGTAAATTGCGGGGAGAAAAGTAGTTTGATTCAAACCACCTTTGGAGGTGCCCGCAATCGCATGGTCACATGAGATCATCGCCCAATGTCACATCAGCAGAAGATAGGGGAAGGAGTTAGCACTGCTAGGCTTCACATCGAAGTTTACGCATTGAAAACTCAAAAACGTGTCTACGTGTATAATCCAATGGTGCTAATCAAACTAAATTTGATCGAAGGGCTGTCGTTTCACTTTGTGGTTTCTTGATCAGTTACGATTCAATTACACTAATTGAATCATTGTTTTGGGGCGTTGGAATCATGGCTCTTGAGCATTCTGAGATTACCGACATGGGTGTTGGAGATGTGGAGTGTAATGGATGATGAAAGCATGAATAAAAAAAAGATGTCGTGACAGAGGAAGGTTGTTGTTTCTCTGAAAAAGAAGTTGAATTGTATGCAATGAAAATCATAGCATGAACTTAGGGAGAAAAGGCAGAGATGAAGAAAATAAGATGGATAGAGAAAAAATGGTGAAAAAAATAGACTGTATGAGAACTTAAGATCATGAGAAGAACAAAGGAAGAGAAGATGGAAAGAGACAGCAAGTGGAGCCAAGCATGAACAGATAGAAGCATACCAGAATTGCAGAACAAAGAAGAAGTGGTAAGCATTGAAATGTTTGTATTGTTGTAAAGTATTATTCAAGCAACGTTTTAGAAACCAGAGTGGTAGGGAGGTGCTAGGGAGTATTATTGTCCTCAGAGTTTCAAGTGGGTGCTTGAACATAAGGAGTTTTAGCTTCCATCTGGTTGCAGCCAGAAAAACCAAGGTGGTAGGATGGTGCAAGGGAGAACCATTGTTCTCTGTTATACAGGTTGGTGCCTGTGTCACTGGAAGTTGGTGCTTCCATTTAGTTGGTGTTGGAACACCCAGGGAGTTGGTGATTCCTTCTAGTGGGTGCTACAGAAACCAGAGAGTTGGTGCTCCCAGAAAGTTGCAGCTTGTAAAGCAAAGGTGGTAGCCTCACAAAGAGTTGGTTCTCATAAGAATGATAATATACAGAAAATAAAGACTACTTGTCATATTAAGAAGAAGAGATTTTCTTCCTTTATGGATTTCCTCAGGAATATATGTCTCTGTATACTTCATGTCTATGATTGATGTTGAATACTCTATTGCTTACTTCTCTGAATTATTGTGATCTTCATTGAGTGTTATGTAATGATTTTTAAATGGGTATAATTGTTTAAGCATAGTAACAACTTATCCACCCCCCCCTCTTAGTTGTCTAACAATTGGTATCAGATCGGGTTCCTTTTATCTAAGGGAAGATCCTAGAGCTTAAACATGACTATCCATGAAGGAACTTCAACCAATAAGCCCCTCATGTTCAATGGAACAAACTTTGCCTTCTGGAAAGTTAGGATGAGAACCTACATAATGGCTTTAGGTGCAGATGTCTAGGATGTGGTAGAGACTAGTTATGTAAAGTCAGTTGTACTAGATTCTAAGGATGACAAGATAGAATTCATCTTCAACGCTAAGGCTATGAATGTTATTCTAAGTGGGCTTGCAGAAGAAGAATTTGTAAAAGTTATGCACTTAGAATCTTCCAAAGAAATGTGGGACAAACTCATTAGAAGTTATGAAGGTAGTGAGAAGGTAAAGGATGCCAAGATTCAAACCTATAGATTACACTTTGAACAGCTAAAGATGAAAGAGGATGAAACTGTTGGGAAGCACTTTATGAGATTTGAAGAACTAGTAAATGAAATGAAAGGACTTGGTGAAAAAATCAAGGAAACCTCTTTAGTTCAGAAAATTTTGAGATCTCTGCCAGATAGGTTCAACCCAAAGGTCTCTTCTATAAAAAAACTTCATGATCTAAAATTTATTCCTATTGACCAACTCCTGGGAACTCTAACTGCTTATGAAATGAGGATAGGTAAAGATAAACCCACCTCTAGAGAAGCATCATTTAAAGCAGATAAGAATGAGGATTATGACCCTGATGAAATTGAACAAAATTTGTGAGGAGACTAAAGAAAAGATTGGGAAAATACCAAGGCAAGTTGCCATTCAAATGTTTTAACTGTGGAAATATAGGTCACTTTGCATCTAAGTGTCCACACAATAAGAAGGACCAGAACGTTGAAGGTGAAGAGAAGTACAAATCCAAGAGATTTGGTAAAAATGAAAGTTTATGTGTAAGCAATGATGACTCTTCAGAAGACACAGATAGTGATTCTTCTATTGAATATAAGGTTAATGAATTTATGCTTATGGCCAAAGAGGATTATGATAATAAAAGCATGGGAAGTGATGTTAATTATGAAGAAGTTGTGGTTGAATTGGAAGGATAACTAATCAGTGCCCTAGAATAAATTGCTAGACTCTGATTTAAGAAGAAAAAGCAAAAACAATTGTTGATACAGTCCGAGAGAGACAATAAAAAGCCTGATGAAGACTTTGCCCTGCTAAAAGTGGAATTAGAAGAGGTAAAGAAAATAGAGGACATTTTGAAAAATAAATTATCAGAGAAGAAGGCAAGATGTGAAGCCTTGGAAGAAGAGGTAGTAAAAACTAGAAAAGAGATGGAAAAGTTTAAAGCATTGTATCTCCAAAATCTTCCAAGCATTAAATCCTCAACAGAACTAAATGAAATTATGAGAAAAAAAAGATCTCTTTTGTTGAAGACTAGTTTAGGCTATGTAAGTGGTTCAAGCAGCAAACAGCCAGAAAGAAAAGAGCTAGTAAAGATGATCAAGTTCCAAGTCAGCAGACAATCAGACCATGTGAGTACTCTGCCACCAAAAGATAATAAAGACAAGATGATCCCTGATAAAAAACAAAGATATCAGAATATGGAGCAACAAATTCCAAGAAGAAGGCCATCCTTCAGGTACCAAGATTTCTTCCATGGTTACTATTTTTACTGCTCTAATTTTGGTCATAAGATTGCAAATTGTCAAATTAATATTAGACACATGCAACTGAGGAGATCAAGAAATAAACAATCTTTGCAACATAGAACTAAATAGCCAATGAGTAGACAAAGTTGCACTAATCAATTTGACCTATTGAATAATGAGTTCAAATGCTATAAATTTCATAACTTCGACCACAAAGATGCAAACTACCATCTGAAGAATTACAAAGCAGATCCAAGGATAAAACCCTTAGCTAGAAATGTCAGCACATGGAAAAACAAAGATAGTGAAAAATGTGATCTAGTACTTTCAGCTCAAAAACACAAAGACCCCTGGTATATAGACAGTGGATGTTCCAAGCACATGACTAAAGACAAGCATAAGTTTGTGTCTATAAGTAAAACCAAAACCGGAAATGTGACCTTTGGAAATGATGAACCATGTAAAATCAAGGGTAAAGGGATGGTGAGTTTGAGTAATGGTAATGGAAAATCCAATGATGTTCTGCTTGTAGATGGGTTGAAACATAATTTTCTCATTGTAATTCAAATGTGTGACAGAGGATGTGAAGTGGTGTTCACTTCCAAAGATTGTAAGATAAAGTATCTAAACTCAGAACAAGTGGTGGCTAAAGGCATAAGGACAAATAATAATGTATATGTGATGAAAGAAGATAAAGAAGCATTTCATCTAAGCAAACATGATGAAAGTTGGTTATGGCATAGGAGACTTGTACATCTAAACTTTGACCACTTAATCAAGCTCAAAAATATTGAGGCAATAAAAGATCTTCCAAGAATATCAAAGCCACAAGATTTTGTGTGTAAACCCTGCCAAGTAGGAAAGCTAACCAGTACACAGTTTAAATCCAAGAGCTCTACTTCAATAGAGAAACCACTCCAATGAGTTCATATGGATTTATGTGGACCATCAAGACAAGAAGGCACAAGGAAGGAAAACTACTTCATGTTGATCACTGATGATCACTCCAGACTCACTTGGGTTGCTTTTCTCAAAGAAAAAGTTGAATCATTTGAGAAATTTAAAATATTTAATGCTTTAACCGAGAATCAAACAGGCAACAAGTTAAAGGCAGTAAGATCAGACAGAGGAGAAGAATTTATTTCAATTGATTTCAAGGAATTCTTTGATAAACATGGGATCAAGAGAGAATACACAATCTCGGGAACTCCACAGAAAAATGGAGTAGCTGAGAGGCAAAATAGAACAATTCATCAAATGGCCAGGTCAATGATGAATGATAAGAGCATTGGTCAAACCTACTAGGTAGAAGCAATACACACAACAGTCCATATTCTTAACAAATCCCACCTCAGACCACACAGTGACAAGACACCTTATGAACTGTGGTATGGAAGACATGCTTCAATCAAACACTTCAAATTCTTTGGGAGTAAGTTCTACATAAAGAATAATAATGAAAATCTTAGAAAGCATGATGACAAGGATGATGAAGGCATCTTCTTAGGATATGCTACCAATAGTAAAGGATATAGATACTTTAATAAAAGATTGTATAAATTAGTTGATTGCATTGATTTAAAGGTTGATGAAGGATTCCCAGTAAGAGAGGTGAGAAATATTGAGTCTGCTACAGAGGACACAGCTGAAGATGAAGATGAATAGGTCCAAGAATAAAAAAAAGAAGACTCTGAGTCATATGAAGATACAAATACTCAGGCAATCTCAAATCAGCAAACATCATCAAATCCTTTCTCCAGAATTACTCAAAAGAATCATCCTGCAACTTAGATAATTGGTGAGAAAGACAAAGGTGTACAAACCAGGAGAAGGATAATCAAAGACACCTAGTAATCACATATATCCTTCATATCCATGGTGGAACCCAAGAAATTTAATGAAGCCAATAAAGATTTAAATTGGTTAAAATCAATGAATGAGGAACTGGATCAGATTGAGAATAACAGTACTTGGGAGCTTGTTCCTAGACCTACAGATAAGAATGTAATTGGCTCCAAATGGGTGTTTAAGAACAAAATGAATGAACAAGGAAAAATTGTTAGGAATAAAGCCAGATTAGTCTGTAAGGGGAATGCACAAGTTGAAGGATAGGATTTTGATGAAACCTTTGCACCAGTGGCAAGATTGGAAGCCATCAGAATGTTTCTTGCCTATNNGAAATTTAAAGTATATCAGATGGATGTTAAGTCATCATTTATTAATGGAGATCTAGAAGAAGATGTATATGTGGAGCAACCTGAAGGATTTTCACTGACAGTTAATCTTGACTATGTATGTAAATTGAAAAAGGCATTATATGGACTGAAATATGCACCACGAGCCTGGTATTATAGACTAGACAAATTTCTACAGGACAAAGGGTTCAAGAAAGGTATTGTTGATAGTAATCTATACATTAAGTCTGAAGGTGATGATTTATTAGTTGTTTTGGTTTATGTAGATGACATTATTTTTTGATGCACTAATGACCCTTCAGTTCAGTGGTTTGCTAATTCAATGAAGAGTAAGTTTGAGATGTCCATGATAGGAGAAATGTCATATTTTCTTGGTTTACGAATCAATTAGAGTTCTGCGGGGATATTTATCTGTCAAGAAAAGTATTTGAAAGAAATGTTAAAGAGGTTTTAGATGGAATATTCTACACCTGTGAGCACACCTATGGTGGTTGGTTGTAAGCTTAGTAAAGATGATATTTCACCTGATGTTGATCAAAGAACATATCAATCAATGATAGGCAGTCTTCTATACATCACAACATCATGTCATGATATAATGCAAGTTGTTGGAATGGTAGGTCGCTATCAGTCTTCTCCTAAACAAAGTCATTTAGCAGTTGTCAAAAGGATATTCAAATATTTGAAGGGTACAATGACTTATGGTCTTTGGTATCCTAGAAATCAGAATTTTCAATTAACTACATATTCAGATGTTGATTGGGAAAACTATTTGGATGAGAGAAAGAGCACCAGTGGAAGTGCATTCTTCTTAGGTGATTCATTAGTATCATGTCTTAGTAAGAAGCAGGGATTTATTTCATTATCAACTATAGAGGTAGAGTACATTGTTACTGCTACTTGTTGCACTCAGATATTATGGATGATACAAACTCTTGCATATTTGAAGGTAACGTATACTAATCTAATTCCACTTCACTTTGATAACACCAGTGCCATTAGTGTCTCTAAGAATCTTTTTATACATGCAAAGACTAAGAAAATACCAATAAAATATCATTTTCTCAAAGAGAAGGTTACAAACAGAGTTGTTCAGCTGAATTACATTCCAACCACAGAAAAAATTGCAAACATCTTTAGTAGACCCCTAGCTAAGATACCATTTGAATATCTCCGTCAGAAGCTGGGTGTCATCCCTTCTCTCACCTAAGAGAGTCCATCCTATCAGGGGGAGTATGTGTTGGTTGAATATACGATACCTCTGAAAAGTACTACAACATCTCAGGGGGGGCATGTTTTCTTTGACATTTATGTCAAAGGGGGAGAAAAGGTGTGGTCTGGCTGCTACAGTTGGAGGTCTAAGTAAAATAGTATAGCCTTTCAGGGTTTCCATCAATGCCAAAGGGGGATATTGTTGGCATGTTTTACAGGAAGTGTGTGCTTTTCATTGATGGAAAGAACAACAATGACGATGGCAAACAGAAAAGGCATAATCGTAGGAGGAGAGGCGAAAAATATGTAGAGATCAACGCTTAGAAGGGAAAGCACAATACAGAAACATGATCAAGATCAAAATCTCCACAGGACAAACTAGGACTGTTGAGAATTCAAATACTGGATAGTCGTTGGATCACTTTTAAGTGGAAGGACGGGATAAGCTAGAAGAGAAACACCAAAGATAGATCGAGCCATCGATATAAGAACATGATTGAAAAACAAAATTTGGTTCACATCAAAAATTGCGAGGAGGTTATTGTTCGGGGAATCTCACTTCAGAAGAATTGGCAACTAGAAATTTGAATTACTCGAAGCCAGAAATCTGAAATGAATAAGGACCATCGGATCTAGAAAAAATGTGATGATAGTTGGATCACTTTAAGTGGAAGGATAGGATAAGCAGGGCAAAAGGATTGAGAATTCGATTATCCAAATATCCGTCAGCCGTCGGATCACCTTAAGTGGAAGGACAAGATAAGCAAGGGCTGAGATCTAAGATCTCGATCACTCGAATTTTTGTCAGCTGTCAGATCAAATTAAATGGTCACCATCCATCACAATGCTTGATTAAGTCCTAGACGACAGATTAAGAAGTGAAAGGATAAGTGTAAACCATCTAATCTGTTTGGATAGGTGTCTGGAGATCAACGACTCTGGAAGATTGACGTACAGAAGAAACCAGAGTTTGAGAATTGAAAGTCCGGACTCATGGAGGAGATCCTAATCGTATATTCAGAGAGACAAGTGTCAATAACTCTTCCACTCTAAAATATTGTCATATGGGAAAAGCGATTTGAGAGTTGAAACTCCCGAAGACCGGAAGGTCAAAATCAATCATAGTCGTTGATTTGGAAGGAGGCTACATGTCGATGGATCATGGAGATCTAGGATCATGCGTGGAAGGAGAAAAGGAAGGCAGATAGCAGTTGTTGATTGAGTGGGATTTCCAAGGGACTGGAGATCAACAGTCATGCTCAATTGCAGGGCGAAAACATGCTTGGGTCTTAATTTTTCTTGAGCGTGCCGCAATCAAAACCATAGTTTTGAAGAAAGGATACATGGAGGCTCGAGGTAAATTGCAGGGCAAAAAGTAGTTTGATTCAAACCACCTTTGGATGCATCTGCAATCGCATGGTCACATGAGATCATCACCCAAGGTCACATCAGCGGAATATAGGGGAAGGAGCTAGCACTACTAAGCTCCACATCGGAGGTTATGCATTGAAAAGTAAAAAATGCCTTTGTGTGTATAATCCAACAAAGATGATCAAACTGAATCCGATCAAAGGGTTGTTGTTTCACTTCATGGTTTCTTGATCAGTTACAACTCAGTTACACTAACTGAATCATTGTTCTGGGGCATTGGAATCATGGCTCTTGAGCATTCCGGTGCATTGGAGTCATAGCTCTTGAGCGTTCTAAGATTCCCTACATGAGCGTTCGAGATGCAGAGTGTAACAGATGATGAGAGCATGATTAAAATAAGATGTCTTTGCAGAGGAAGTTTGTTGTTTCTCTGGAAAAGAAGTTGAACTGTATGCAATAAAAATCACAACATGAACTGAGGGAGAAAAGGAAGAGATGAAGAACATAAGCTGGATAGAGTAGAAATGGTGAAAACAACAGATTGTATGAGAACTTAAGATCATAATAAGAACAGAGGAAGAGAATATGGAAAGAGACAGCAAGTGGAGCCAAGCATGAACATATAGAAGCAAACCAAAATTGCAGAACAGAGAAGAATTGGTAAGAGTTGAAATTTATGTATTGTTGTAAAGTATTATTCAAGCAAGGTTTTAGAAACCAAGGTGGTAGGGAGGTGCTAGGAAGGAATGTTGTCCTCATAGTTTCAAGTGGGTGCTTGAACACAGGGAGTTGTAGCTTCCATATGGTTGCAGCCAGAAAAACTAGGGTGGTAGGGTGGTGTAAGGGAGAACCATTGTTCTTTGTTACACAGGTTGGTGCCTATGTGACTGGAAGTCGGTGCTTCCATCCAATTGGTGCTAAAACACTCAGGGATTTGGTGCTTCCTTCTAATGGGTGCTAGAGAAACCAGAGAATTGGTGCTATCAGCAAGTTTTATCTTGTAAAACAGAGGTGGTAGCCTCACAAAGAGTGTTTTCTCATAAGAATGATAATGTACAAAAAATAAAGACTACTTATCATATTAAGAAGAAGAGGTTTTCTCCCTTTATGGGTTTCCTGAGGAATATTTGTCTCTGTATACTTCATGTGTGTGATTGATGTTGAATACTCTATTGCTTACTTCCCTAAATTATTGTGATCATCATTGAGTGTTCTGTAATGAGTTTAAAATGGGTATAATTGTTTAAGCATAATAAAAATTGATTCAAGCCCCCCTCTCAGTTGTCTATCAGCCTGTATTCATTCAAACATGGCTTTATAGGCCATAAATTTCTTTAGAACCTCTTCGATTGACTTCTCTAGATCAGTGTGCTCTGCTAACATTCTCACTATTAACAAATAAGTCAGAGTAGGTGCACGGATAGCAGGGTAAACAAAATATGGAGATGTATAAGGTCTAAAATCACAGCTCGAAACACAATTAGTTCTTAGATAATCACGGGTAGCAAAAAGTGGTCTCGACACAACGTCAGATGGGTTAAATAAGCAAGTATCGTAACATATTCTTCCAATGGGTAGGATGGCGTCCATCAATGAGAATCCATCAGTTATGTCATGGTCTCAATGTCCCAAACGCGGTCCATTCGTTCACAAATGCATTTCCTAGTTGTTTGGAGCTTTGTTCTAACGGTTGGGGAGCCTCCAACGGTCATATAGCTTCGTCGAGGCGAAGTCCTATTCTGCGTGGTTCTGTTGTTCCGGAGAGGTTCAATTTCTGCAAACTTGCCTCCTGCGAAGTCTTCTCTGTAACGTATTGTAGCTTCTATAACTTGGCTTTCTTCTTACTGATCTTCCTTTCCTTATTTCCTATGATCTGGGCCTCTTTAGCTATTTCTAGATTTCTCTTCCCATTCTTATTATTATTTTCTCCTATTGTGGTGACTTTGCGCTGCTAATGTACTCTTAAAGGTTATGAAGTTAATATCCCTTTCCTTACTGATTCCTCGGTGGATATACTTTCTTCTTGCATGGATAGTTCCTTCAAACCTTCTTGTGCTATGAAAACTAATTCTCTTGCCTTCATCTACCTTGAATTATCCTCTCGTTCTTCTATCAGTTGATCTACTTTTCTAGCTATGAAGTCCCTTAGCTCTTTCTTTTTCTTTTCTGTGGCTTCTTCTTCGACTTTTCTTCTGATCTTATCCTTCTCGATCCAAGTCTTTCCTAACAAAAGTGGGAAAGGGGCATTGTTATCAACAAACTTAATGACTTCGAATTCTTCTTATGTCGATGTTCCATGGATGACAACATGTACATTAGTAACTCTTCCACACAAGGTTATCATCTTTCCTTTAAATAAACCTATTCTTCCTAATGAAGGTACCATTGTGGGATTTCTAGCATAATATTCACTTGTGTTTCCTCATCCAAGGTACAGTCTATGTCGAAGTCTCCTATTCTTGTATCTATGTGTTGTTTTTCTTTCATGATCTCTGGTAAACTAAGATCTTTATTATCATTCATTGCTTATTTTAACTGTACTAATGTAGTTTGGAATTTCTATGTTTCTTTCTCTTTTTGATCTTCTAAGATGCCTTTATTCTCTTGACTCATGTTCATTTGTTCAACTTTAGCAATCATCTTTGGGCAATCCTTAACTTCATTACCAACAACTTTACAATAAAGACAAATAGGACATGTACCAGGGAATTCCTTAGCAAGATGTCCCGATCTTTTACAGTTATAACATAGTGTCAATCCTCTCTTTGTTTTATAAGTTCCCCAACTCTTCTTGTACTGTGCACTAGGATCACAATGTTGGACCTGCAATCTGCAAAAATCCTTTCTAGGTTCCTGCATCCACTTATTAGTCCAAAAGTTTTTTCTATGCATAGGAATAACATATCTTTCTCTAGTTCTATTAAATTTATTAAGATCAACTCTTTCTTCTAGTTGTGCCCTATATTTCAGACTAGGACAGAATCTATCAAACATACCTAGATCCAAGCTTTCGAAACAAAATTTTACACTTATCTTACTTTTATCAAACACACAAAGCTTTACCTCTTTAAGATCTTACCTCTTTTCTTCAGATTGGATCTCTTTCTTAGCACAGAGCTTCGTGACTCAAGTAGGATATTGTGCACTACAACAATAGATCTATGCACAAATATTCTCTTCTCTTTAAGTTCCCAGCAATCACAATTTCAGGTCCAACGTCAATGGAACCATTTTTTGGCATAGGGGCAGACCCAGGGTTCAATGCTTCAACAGTGCACCAACAAAACCCTAACTACCAACCCTTTTGGCAACACCTGTGAAGTAGGCGAAT
>CBVK0101411782.1:0-11271 GCA_900067695.1 Picea abies | reverse complement strand
CTTCGCAGATTACTTAGGAATAATATGCATTAATATATTAGCCTCATTCACATCACAAATCAAGCCCTAATTACAGTTTGGTGCAGTACCAATAAAGATCAAGTGCTCTAACCATATAACACATAGCACTGGATCAGATCTAGAATTCATTCAATCATCAATAAATCACTAAGAATTCATAGATCTATCTATCATTCATAACATTCAATGCACCAAACAGATTCAAAGCCTAGCTATCGTAGCACAAAGCAAACCATCAACACAAGATTTACATGGTTCACCCCAGTGTGGGGCTACGTCCACGAATGGCTTCTTCTTCTATTATTCTACTCAATCTCTTACATTCATTTTCTCCTGTGCACTAAGCCATAGAGCCAAGCTTCACATTAGACAGGTGACGTACACACTAAGCACCAAATCCACCTTCCCAAATTTAGGTCAAGGCATAGAGCCAACTCCTCTTTACAAGCACAGAGCCTTACATCCGCAGTTTGTTGCACTAAGAAACCCCAAAACTACTTGCACGTAGCCTTGCAATATATTGACACTCTTGCACTAAACCAATACTAACAAATCTCTCTTTCGTACATCTCTTAGCTACTTATTTATACATTTACAACAAGGCCTAAACATGGGAGAACCCATGGGCCGACATCCCATAACCCATTACATAAACCCTAATGAACCCCTTACTGGGTCCACAAAATAAGTGAGATCACGTGATCTTAGTTTTTCCTGGGCGCTCCATCTTTAACCAACCTGTCGAATTCCAAAAACTAGTCAAACCCGACCAATGTTTCCTCAAAACTTGGTCGAGGGCCAACAGTCTCGTACTAGTCCATGGTAGACGTTGTTGAAACATTAAGTGCGCCATGAATCCAACCACTCTATGCAGGCATAACTCCTATCCCATACAGTGAATGTCATTAATATCAAGTAGATGGACGAAGGGTATGGTGGCCAAGGTTGATAAATTCTCATGTTTCATGGCCTCCAATTGTCACCCCATCCAGGGGAGGAAAATCCTTGAGTGCAATATCTAGGCAGTGAAGTAACAATGGAGGTGTTGGGATCTGATGACCATCCAATAGAATATCCTCTTCTTGCGAGGAGACTCCCTCATTGGCTAGTCTATCTGCCACCTTATTCACTTCTCATCGCACATGAGAGGGGATGAGGGTGAGAGAAGGACGAAGAAGGGTACTCGACATGTCGAGAAGACCAAGGAACCTCCAGCTTCGTGAGACTTTGCATGATTCGATCCATTGATGATCTTAGTGGCTAGTGATATAATCACTTGGGAGTCCCCTTCAATGATTAGTTGAGTCAAGTTCTGTCTAGTGGAAAATTGGATTCCTTTTATAAGTCCCTAGAGTTATTTTAAATTGTTGGTGTCATGGCCCAAGTGTCTTGCAAGGATGTGAATGATATTACTTGTGCAGTCCTAGAGAACTACTCCATAACCTACAGGACCAGGGTTTCCTTTCGAGGATGCATCGAAATTTAGTTTGATGAACCCTGGGGGATGCAATGTAAATGTGTTGAACTTGCACAGAATAGATTTAGCTAGAAAATACCACACAGATTTCCAGAGAGAAATTGAGAAAGAAGAAGCAAGTGGAAGAATTCTCATTAACCGTAATGAATAATGAATAATTTACACATGATATACTCTGTATAACTCAACCAATGTGCACTAGAGGTGAAGCCAATGCGCCATAGTGGTGGTTTATATTGATCTGGACACACACTAGAAGTTATGGGAGTGAACTTCCACCTAGTCTAGTCTCTTGGGTAGTTACAGGAGTGAACTGCCACCTAGTTGAGTTAACTAGTCTACCAGTCTTCAGTTAACTGAATGAAACAAAGTGAAGTGAGGAGGAGATCATGGAATCATGGGTAATGTGTTAGTCTGATGATGATACCAAGGACAATGCGCATTAGTTGGTGATGATATCAATGTTGTGTGGTGACAAAACAAATGCAACATCTAGACTCCACTCAACTAGTCAAACTAAAGTGAAAACTAAAGAGATTATTATTCTAGAGGAATATTCTCCCTAAAATTTAGAAGACTGGATAAATACTAATAAACATAGGAAAAACCTTAGGAAAAATAAATCCAAGGTGTGTGTGAAGTAACTCTAACACCCCCCCTGAACATCACTATGGTGAAAATAAAGAATGGGTCCTGGCAACGAGGCCATGTTAGGTACCAAAATACAAAAGATACACTAAAATAAAGTGAGGAAAGAGGGAACCCCCCCGCCCCTCTAGGTACAAGGTATGTAAAAAGAAGAGTTGACATTTGCTAGGAAATTGTGTCCTTCACTCCAAGACGACTTCGCAGAGAATGGAACTTCTGCTCAGTGACGGTCTTGGTGAAGATGTTTGTCATATGTTCTGATGAAGGAAAAAATTGTAGTTCGATGATCCCCTCATGTACTAAGTACCGTATGTAGTGCATGTGGATATCGATGTGCTTTGTCCACTACCTCTGAACTGGATCTCTGCAGAACATCAGAGTGATCTGGTTGTCACACCAGATAACGATCGACCGATGAAATTGAATGCCCAACTCAGTGAGAAAATGTTGTTTCCACATAGACTGAATGGTTATGTTAACTACCCATTTGTACTATACCTCAACTGACTATTAAGAAATAGCATCTTTCTTCTTGCTCGACCAACAAATAGGCCCAGAACCAAGACTAAGTGAGCAACTAGATGTGGACTTACGATCAATGTTATCGCCAGCCTATTCAGAATCAGTGAACCTGATGAGATCTAATGTAGAGTCTGCTTCATAATGAATACCAAAGGTGATGGTGCCCTGTACGTATCAAAGGATACACTTTGCAGCGTTCCAATGTAGCTCATGCAGCTCCTACATGAACCTAGAAATTACGCCTACTACATAGGAGAGGTCTAGTCTAGAGTGTGAAATCTCTCAAGGAGATCTCGTGCATATTTGGCCTGAGACAGTTTGATGCTTGATGCATCTTGACTGATCTCGATTCCAAGGAAGAAGTGTAGTGGACCCATGTCCGTCATCAAAAACCTATCATGTAGAATCCTCTTGACTGCAATAATCACTAAAGTCAAGAAATCGGTGATCAACAAATCATCAATATACAAAACTAAGAGTAGAAGTGAATCAGTCGTCATGAGCATGTAGACATTCACGTTTGATTTAAAACGTACAAAGTTATGTGACAACCGGTAGGAATCCATCTTGGCATACCATGCGCTCGAAGCCTACTTGAGGCCATAAAGAGATTTCTTCAGTCGACATACCAAAGAGGAATCCTGCATAAATCCCTGGGGTTGTTCCATATAGATCTCCTCAGAGAGATCACCATGAAGAAATGCATTCTTCACGTCCATCTGATGGACTTCCCATCCCTTGGCTGCCACAATGGAAAGTGCTAATCATATGGAATCCATATTCGCTACTAGAGCGAAGGTCTCATCATAGTCAATAACATGAACCTACTGAAAGCCTTTGGCGACAAGCCTGGATTTGTATCTGCTAATATGACCATTCGTTGTGCTCTTGATCCTGTAGACACATCTGCATCTGACAATTTTCCTCCCAGAAGGAAGGGGAAAGAGATCCCAAGTTTGGTTCTCAAGGAGGGAGTTGTACTCCTCCTACATGGTGGATTCCCAAAAGGGATTTCCAGCAGCCTCACCATAAGACTGTGGATCTGAAAACTGAACCAAGAAAAGATGCCTGGAGGGCAATGGTTCAGTGGTAGTGAGTGCAACAGGAGGCTCCTCAAAATCAAATCAAGTCCTCCTAGTATCGGTTGGATCACCAACGAGATCCCCTGCAGCCTGAAGAGTAGTCTGTGCCCACTTGGGCCTCTGCTCTCGCTCTGCATCTGCATCTGGAAGATCTGACTCTACATATGAATTTGAATCTGAATCATCTGAGTCCTCTGAATCAAAACTCTCATCTGAAGTAGAGTCGGCATGTGTATGCTCATCATCTCGGACAGGTGGAAGAATGAAGGTGTCTGCATGCGGTTGTTAAGGTGCATGCAATACACTTTTCTCAAATTGGACACTTGGGCTCAATGTTGAGACAGTCTGAGGAAATATCAATAAGCCTATATCCCTTCACACCATTGGGGTATAAAAAAAAATGCACTCAGTTCTCTTTGGATCAAGTGCCTTCCTCTTTTCAGAGGGAATCCTGGCCCATGCACGTGAACCAAAAATGCGAAAGTGGGTGACTTTCGGTTTGAGTTCGCTCCAAGCCTTGCAGGGGGGTCTTATCCTTGACAGATCTATGAGGAGATTTGTTTTGGATGTATGTTTCATAATTAAGTGCTTCATCCCATAGTCTCCGTGGTAGTGAATTTGCATGCAACATGCAAGATGCCATCTCCTTTAGAGATCTGTTTTTCCGCTCAATGTTAGGACCATACAATGTACCTTTTTGCTCACACTTTTTGCTACCTTTACACCCTTGTTTCACTCACATTTAAACTCACATTATCACCTTACCCTATCTTTCTAAAGGTATACAACGTCTCTTCTCTTTACTATATGTTTAATTCGTTTTGCATATAATTTTACATTACTCTCGTACTTAACCATTGATCAGAAAGGTATAAGTGCTGAAACAGTTCGAACTGCAGATTAGCATTGAGGCCTGTTGCTGAAACACCCTATGGCTGAAACAGTCTATGGACTATGCTGAAACAACAACTCACACAGAAGAAGTTGTTACACTCTTCACAGTCTACAATGCTGAAACAACAACTCATACAGAAGAAGTTGTTACACAGTTCGTGGTCAACGATGCTGAAACAACAACTCACACAGAAGAAGCTATTACACAGTCCGTGGTCAACGATGCTGAAACAACAACTCACACAGAAGAAGCTATCACACAGTCCATGGTCAACGACGCTGAAACAACAACTCACACAGATTGACCACAACAGCCGCACCTTGAATTAGCATTAACCATCAGACCAAGTTGCTGAAACAGTCAGAACACAAATCCCGTGGCTGAAACAACCCGCGATTTGTGATGTTGAAACAACATACAACAACAGTAACAAGAAGACAAATAAATAATTTGTTACTCCAGCCGCCACAACAACACCTCACTCAGCACTTGTAATAGCATTCTGTTGTGGGAGACTAGGACATCCTATTCCAGTTTAGAAAGTCGATCTGACTAAGAATAGGACTCAGATGTACACCTGTAATTCGTGATCAAATTGTATCGAAGGGATTCTCCTCTTTAAATGAGAGGATATCATCATTAGAGAGGATCTTCATCTTATGTTCTAGCTAGGAAAGGATTTTACGGAGAGGGATGTGTTTCACTTCAGATTGTAATGTAACACAGTTGACAGATGAATAAAAGATTGTTCTGAGCATTTTCCTCTAGTCCCTTTCGTTTCAGGGGAATCTTGTGAGAAGGGAGGGCCCACCTTCTTCATAAGATTCACCCATTAGCTTTGTAGTGTGTTAGTATTATTTATGTTCATGCTTTGATTAAATTCTGTTTTGCTGAAACACTACTTTACTGAACTTTGTTTTGCTGAAACACTACTTTACATAACTCTTTCTTGCTGTTACATTGTTTTCATATGATTCATGCTTGAGTAACTGTTAATCATTCTAGTTAGCAACCTTGCTTGGTGAATTTATGAAAGCTTGATAATCAGAGACAGGTGCTGAAGGTTCCTGCTTCAGGAATAGGGTCATGTTCTCTGTTAGAGATAGTTAGCTTTCAGTGTATGGCAATTATTTTAATGAGTTCATGAAAGTGTGCTAATCAGAAACAGGTGCTGAAGGTTCCTGCCTCGGGAATAGGGTCCTGTTCTCCGTTAGAGATAGTTAGCCTTCAGTGTGTGTCAATTATTTCAGTCGAGCAATGAGTTCATGAAGTGTGATGATCGGAAACAGGTGTTGAAGATTCCTGCTTTGGGAATAGGGTCATGTTCTCTGGTTAAAAAATAGTTGGTCTTTCCTGTTGCAACATCTTGTTGTTATTTTAATGTAATCCAGGATTCTTCAATTAATCATTTCTTTAAACTTTGAGATCTGCAATAGGTAGGTTGCTTTCCTGTAATTCAAGTTAGAACTTCAGTTTGTTCAAGTCAAAGTGTGATTAATATGTTTTTACTACAACTCTAGGTTGCTTTTGAGATTGAGCATATATAGTGCGTGATTACCTTTGAAATAACAGACTTCCCTGGGTTGATCGAAAACAGGTGCTGAAGATTCCTTCTTTGGGAATAGGGTCATGTTCTCTAGTTATAGAATAGTTGGTCTTTCCTGTTGCAGCGTCTTGTTGTTATTTTAATGTAATCCAAGATTCTTCAATTAATCATTTCTTTAAACTTTGAGCTCTGCAATAGGTAGGTTGCTTTCCTGTAATTCAAGTTAGAACTTCAGTTTGTTCAAGGCAAAGTGTGACTAATATGTTTTTACTACAACTCTAGGTTGCTTTTGAGATTGAGCATATATAGTGCGTGATTACCTTTGAAATAACAGACTTCCTTGGGTCGACAATTTATGTAGCACTTGATTGTTTAGTTAAATAAGCAATTATAGTGACCAACATTTTGGCGCCGTTGCCGGGGAAGGTAATTGTAGATTTCAAAATCACTTATGATTTTTTAGATACAAAGATTGCATGAGAGGATGTAGAGACCCCAAAGACACTGACCCTACAGGTGGCAGGGGAAGAGGAAGAGGAGGAAGAAAGACTTATATTGACCAAATTATATCAAAGTTTGAATCTGCTGCTCAATGACCAAACCCTCAGAAACAAAAATTCCAGCCTTCATTTCAAGCCAACTTTGAAACGGGGAAAGAAGTTTGGAGTCCTGATACAATCAAGAAACCAGCAGGAAACATTGAGGACAGAGCAAGTGCAGCAGGGGAGCAGACAAAAGAAAACATGGATGAGTACAATGAAGAATTGCATCATGAAGAATATGCAGGTCCTGAAGGAGAGGTAAATGATGAAAACTCTTTCTCCACATTAGGATTTCCTATTGGTGATCTTCCTAGAGGGGTATCCCCCATGAAGAAAATTCCACTCTCAGCACTACCCAACTTTCATGGTTTGTCTTCAGAAGATCCCGATTAGTTCCTTTTTGAGTTTGATATATTATGCAGAAGTTATGATTACATTTCCAATGCTCAAAAATTAAAACTTTTTCCAGCAACACTGAAAGGAAATGCACTAAGATGGTTCATGAGTCTTGGAGGCCATGTAATCACAACATGGGACCAAATGAAACAGAAATTCCTGAACAAATACCAGGACTATTGCCGAACAAGAGAAAAAAGGGAGGAACTATTTAACATGATGCAGAAAGAGGATGAAAATCTGGAGGACTTTGTAGAAAGGCTACAGTATAATCTACAAAGATCCAGTCACCCCAATGTAAGTAAAGATATTCTTAAAACCATATTATTAAAAGGAGTAAGGGATGACTGTCTAGATATGTTGAATATGCTTGGAAAAGGGGACATATCTAAGGAATCATACGATGAAATTGTTAACCTATGTAAAAGATGTTTAAGAGGAGCTTCAAGAAATAGATCAAATAGCAGGGACACCACATTTTCAAGAGTCCAAAAATCAGCCAGTGGGGGAGCAACAAGAGCCGAAATAGGTAATTTACTTGAAGGTTTTAAAACTGAAATGTTAAGATCTTTTTCCTCACAAATTGACACCCTGCAGATTCAAAAGAAGCAAGCAGAAGCAGAAGCATCCCTGTCCATCTTTTGTTCTAAATGCAGAGACAAGCACCCACGAAGGGAATGTTCATTGGACAAAAAGCCAATCTGCACCATCTATGATACAGATCATGAAACTCAACAATGTCCATCTTTACCAGGGATCAAGGCAACATTACAACCAACTGATGAAGAAGCTAAAGTTGTCTATCTGTTGACACAGAGAAGGCAATGGCAACTGCGGGGACAAGGTATGAATCCTAACATGCCATTTACATCTTCTAATCGTTGGAATAACTATCCTTCTTTCAATCAAATGAGTTACCCTCCCTAAAATCAAATGCAATATCCAAATCAAATGAATTACCCACCCATGAAACAAACTAACCCACCCTTTGATGATCCATCAATGTGGACTCCTTGGCCTCCACAACAACAACAACCATATCAGAACCAATGGAATCGAAATTGGAGAGGACAACAATCCCCCTTCCCAAATCAATTACCTCAATCACAATTTCTGCATCCACTCTCCTTACCATCAGGTACTCCACCAAACAATCAAATGATGAGACCCCAGCTACCTGTACAACCTAACCCTAACCCCAATAATAAAGATGTGCAGTGCATTGATATTCATAACTAGCCTACACTTTCTCTTCTCCTTGCGCAATGCAACGATATTCATTTATGATCGGGGAGAATAGTAGAACCTACCATAGCCGATGTTACCTCTTCTGATAAAGAGGAAACAAAAGAGCTTGATGTACCTGAAAAGGTACAATCATCCTCTAACAATGTTGCTGAAACAACAAAACCACCATTTCCTGAGCGTTTAGCTCTGACTAAAACGCCTGAGCCACCTGCTTTCAATCTTCTGGGGGAATTACAAAATCTTTATGTCAAAATTCCTCTACTACAAGCACTCCGACATGTACCAATCTATGCTAGGATGATGCGAGACATTTGTGTTAAGAAGCCTGATAGGAAAATTAAGGATCCCCTCATAGTCCATGTTATGGGTGACTTGTCTGCACTAATGTCAGGTAAAGCCCCCCCAGTTAAATATGGTGATCCCGGCCACCCTACCGTCTCAGTGCAAATTGGAAAAATGATAATCCCTCACGTCCTGGTAGATTTAGGTGTCGCTATCAACATTATGACTCTGGAAACCTCACAACTGTTACAATTGCAAAATGAAACCAGAGACACCCCAACTATCCTAGAATTAGCTGACCGATCCACAATTAAACCAGAGGGAGTCATTGAAGACCTAATTATCTCAGTGGAATCCTGGAATTATCTAGCTGACTTTGTGGTACTACAACCTAAAACAAAGTTTGGGGGCCACCCTCTAATTTTGGGCAGGCCTTGGCTAGCCACAACAGATGCTTTTATCAGCTGTAGATCAGGTTCAATGACAATTTCCAATGGTTACGAAACTAAACAACTTACCTTCTACCCTCATGCTACACCCTTGATTAATAATGATAATTCGGTATGGGTAGACTTCGATGATCAACTTACTCAACCCATCTTGACTATCAGACAAGCTCTAAGCCTTAAAGATGCCACTGAGGATGAAGTAATTAATAACTTTATTTGTGAACCCTCCTCTGTGACTCCAGAAACTCATAACCAACTAGTTGCACTGTTGGAGTCAGATAATCAGGAAAACCTTAACTCTGAAAACCCACCTCAAACATCTGCCACCATCTCTTCTAAAAGCATACCAGTAGAAATTGAACCTGGCAAAACACTGAACATAAACCCTAACCTGACAGATGTTGAAACACAACAATTAATGAAGTTACTTCTGGCAAATAAAGAAGCATTCGCATGGGATTATACAGATATGAAAGGAATCTCTCCCGAATTATGTACTCATCGAATATATATTAAGGAAGATTGTTGACCGATCTGCCAATCTCAACGATGAATGAACCCTAATTTAAGAGAAATCCTTAAAGAAGAACTTCAAAAATTGCTCAATGCAGGGTTTATATATCCTATATCAGACAGTGAATGGGTTTCCCCATTGGTAATAGTTCCTAAGAAAAATGGGAAATGGAGAGTATGTGTGGATTATAGAGCCTTAAATAAAGATACTCAAAAAGATCACTTTCCATTACCATTCATTGATCAGGTGTTAGACAGTTTGTTAGGGAAGAATTTTTTCTCATTTTTAGATGGTTTCAGTGGGTATAACCAGATCAAAATTACACCCCAAGATCAAGATAAAACCACTTTTACTAGCCCTTGGGAAACCTTTTCTTATAGAGTTCTCCCATTTGGACTATCTAATGCACCAACAACCTTCCAAAGAGCAGTTTTAGGAATCTTTTCTGATATGCTTAATGACTCTATGGAAATTTTTATGGATGACTTTACTCCTTATGGTGTTTCTTTTCAGGAAGCACTACAAAACCTTGAGAAAGTGCTTAAACAATGCATACAAGCCCAACTCTCCCTAAGTACAGAAAAATGTCATATGATGATGAGTGAAGCAATAGTGCTTGGACATTTTATCTCATCTCAAGGAATTCAAGTGGATCCATCCAAGATACAAGTCATTAAAGACTTTCCTACTCCCAAAACCCAAACAAAGGTAAGAAGTTTTCTAGGACATGCTGGATACTACAAAAGATTTATCAAAAACTTTTCCAAAATAGCTTCTCCCCTGTTTGTGTTACTGATGAAAAATGCTGAATTCAAATGGATTAACTCTTGTCAGGAAGCATTTAATACACTTAAACATCAGTTATCTACAACTCCTATTCTTAGAGGACCTGATTGGACACTCCCCTTTCATATATCCTCTGATGCTTTAGATACTACAATAGGAGCTATCTTGGGACAAGAAGAAAATCATCTCCCTTATGCTATTTATTTCATTAGCAAGAATATGACTCCTGCTGAACTCAATTATACAGTTATTGAAAAGGAATTCTTAGCAGTTATCTATGCCATTAATAAATTTAGACATTACATTACTGGCTACTCTACTTTTGTCCATACTGATCACTCAGCTATCAAATATTTAATGAACAAACCTATCACAAATGCTCGAGTCACCAGATGGTTACTATTATTGCAAGAATTTGATATTACAATTGTAGATAGACCAGGAAAAGAAAATGTAGTTGATGATTTCCTTTCTCAGTTAAAACCTGATGATGATACCCCAATAGATGATTCCTTTCCTGATGAATATCTATTTGTAGTTTCTGCTCACTCACCTTGGTATGCAAACATCGCTAACTATTTGCTTGCAGGGAAGTTACCACCACACCTATCCCACCGAGAGAAAAGAAGAATCATTCAACAAAGTGCTCGGTACAGTTGGATAAGTGGGTGTCTTTTCCAGACAGGACCTGATCAAGAAATCTGAAGGTGCATTGGCGAAGATGAGGTTTATAATCTACTAAAAGCTTGTCATGATGGCCCTTGTGGAGGGCATTTTGCTGATAAGAGAACAACACATAAAATTCTTAGGATGGGGTATTATTGGCCCTCACTTTTTAAAGATGCAAAGAAATATGTTCGGGC
>CBVK0101411780.1:0-12410 GCA_900067695.1 Picea abies | reverse complement strand
TACCTCTTCTTATCTATATATAGGATCTCTTATCCTATAGGTGGGGCCATATTCTAACTGTCTCGTCAGACCAAGCTGTGAAATTTTATCTTTACACTTGACATACTATAAATCTTTGGCTATTGGGGGATACTAAGTAGTTTCCTATACTTTTGATTGTGAGGTGTCACAATACTTAGGTGTGGGGGAGGGGTTCATGAGCTAACAAATGATCATTGCCTAGAGAAGTAGATCTTTGCAAGAATTTTTGTATTATTTTTATGATACAGGTTATTACATTGATAGTCATGTTATTTTTGAAATGCTTAACTTCCGTGTGCTATAAATTACTGAACACTTGCTTAAAAAACCACTCTATATTGGTTTATCATTCATTACAAGCTGCATATTGTAGGTTTGACAATACATTTTTATGCTTGCTATAACCCGTTCATTGTAGGTTTTTGACATTATATGTCATATACAAGAAGATCGAGTGAGCATGGAGCATCTTGCCTCTGCTCATTAACTACTGTGATTGTCAAAAACACTTTAAAGTTGCAGGCTATCCATTATAAGAGGTGAAAATTCACTTAACAAAGAGGTACCAGATGAAGTACCGTATGAGGTGCCGGATGAGATGCCGTTTGAAGTGTCGAATGAAGTGCCATTGAATTGAATACCAGTAACTGTCCTAGATTCCAAGTAACCATAATTCACTTACATTCAATTAATTTGGTTACAGACATTGATTGGAGATGCTTCATATGTTTATGATCAAATGTCCAAGTCAAAAGACTTGGACATTGATATAAATACAAACCGTTACATTGCCCAAAAATCAAGCCTTCAAATTCGAATTCTCCACACATGGCAGCTCGTGCGCACATGTGGGTAACCTAATCCACTATAGTTGCATCCAAAATCGGGCTGGGCAACCATTATCTCCATTTTCCCTTGCCAATTTCTCTCCTCTGCATTAAGAAATCACGCCCAACCTTTGCCAGCTCGTCCTCTGTCCAAAAACGCATTCGGCCTGTGCTAAATCCGTGCCACTGCTTGGCTCGATTTCCCCCTTGCTTAGTGAATTCCACCTCTGTCACAATTCCCAAGAGATACAAACCCTCCTCCTATGCAGACTTGTTTGCCATTCCTGAATTTGCACAGTACAAAGAAGTGTTTTTGCGCGCTGGCTGGGGGGCATTTTTGTCTAGCTTGCAGGGCCACGATGATGGCCTGTCTATGCAATTTGCAGTTGGTTTTGATGGTAAGACAACACATGTAGGGTCTCTCACGTTTGAAGTCACAGAAGAGTCCATTGCTGCTGCAACAAAGCTCCCAAGAATGGGAGATAGATGGTTCAAAAACCACCAATTGCCGCGCTCAAGTTACAACAGGGTGTTTAAGCCCAAATTTGAGAGAATTTTTGGAGAAAAAGGGTATGCTAAGGAGTGGATAAAGGCATAATTTGTCAATCCCCTCATCGTCATTACAAGGTTAATTACATGTGAAGGTAGATACTCTACTTTCAAAGCTTGTCATTTTAGATTGTTGGCTCATTTTCTGTTCAACAAACCCTTGAACTTCCCCTTCTATTTTCTCAAAAGCTTGGAGAAGCTGTCCTCTCAAGTGAGGAAAAATGTGACTAATCCCCACAACAGTCTCTTCCACCATGGCTTGATCAAGCTCCTTGTTCTAGCCAAGTTAGAGAAATAGGGGCAAAATTGGGATGCCTTTATCTACCAATTTGCAAACCCTCACTTGATAGTTAAGACCGACAAAAAGCCACTTAGCCTAAAAACTATCTCTCCATCCAAGCCTCGCTCTCCAAGAACCCAAAACACCCTTGCACAAACCCTCTCTTTGCTGGAACAATACCAAAAGCTTGTTGATATCCCTACTTCTTCATCGGGTAAAAAGACCAAGAGAAAAGACCAAAATAAGCCCATTGTTGACCCCCCAATGCCTTCACTCTCTCTTGATCCTACACCTAAAAAGCTTCAAGAAGTAATGCAATAAGACTTTCCCATCATTCCTACAAACAAGAGGGGAGCCAATTGATTTGGTAAGGGACCCTTTCGGAGGAGTACCCGAAACACAAGAATCAAGCCTTATGCAAAACCTCCACTTGCTTCGGATCCCATCCAAGTGTCCTCCGACCTTGAGAGCCCTCATAAGAAACTTAGGGAAGTCTATGCAGATGGATTAGAGCCACTAAGGAAAACAAAATCAGAACCTACCTCACCTTACCGATCTCCCATCACTCCTACTTCACCCATGCCCAATCTAGATACTAAAATTGATAGATTGTCCACATCCCTCAAAGGATCGAAGCCTTCCTCATAGATCACTGATTCTGTCCCAACCATAGAGCAGCTACAAAAAGAAAATCATCAGCTTCTCCAACAGTTGGAAGAGAGGAAGACAGTAGATATACACCTTCATCATGACAATGTAGTCCTTCAGGCAAAGGTCAACTCCCTTCAACAGTTGGTTGATGAAATGACTAAATCTAACAGCAACCTCAGAGCACAATTAAAGCAACACAAGAGGCACAAGGCTAAGTCTACACAGCAAGAAGGAGAGGCTTCCAAAGCTGATCCTCCTCAACAAGCCTAGTCACGAGGGGTAAATTCTTTTTGTTTGCAGTGGGACCTGCAAAATCGTAAGTGTGGGGGTAATGTTGGGCCTGAGATATGATCACTTTCATGATGGTTATTATACATTTTTGGCACATAAACATATGCATTTTTCATATTTTAAAGGAGCTTTTTGAATAATTTCATGATAAAATGGTATGAACGCCATAAGGTATGTGTAATTCATGTTTAATGATTGAATCAAGTATAATTCATCATGTTTTATGATTTCTAAGAGATAACTCACATTTTTTGGTGTTACAGGGAAAAAACGCACTATGTTTCTAGTTCTGGCACTTGATCCAGCACTTGATCCGACACTCATTCCAACACTCGATCCGACACTCTGTCCAACACTCCATATTGCATAAAAATGGAAGACAAGTTGGAGGTTATGGCATTGGCGGCCAGTGTTGGGTGAATCAGGAACATGGGTTTTGTTCATGATCGCCTCCTCCATCTACTATACTCCAGACAACTCAGTTTCAGTTGTCCAAAGAGGGCGATTATTGGCTTGCTCTGTTTTGTTAGTTAGGGCATCATTTATTGTATTTTGCCAAAATTAGAAGTGGTTCGACCCTCCTGTGGTCGACCACTTGGTCTGTAATCTTATATATACCACTAGGATGGTAAGATGATAGTTAACCAAGTAGCATAAGCATTAGAATTGTCAAAAAAATGATTTTACTCTGTTTTGAGTTCTTACATTGCCAGAATTATGCCAGAACTACGTTTTTGGATTTTTATGGTGAATTCGGCCTGCTGAGTTCATGGTGTGCTTTTAGAGAGTGACCATAACTTGTTGGGGGGCCCACCAGTAGTCTGGTAACTGTCTTCATGTTTATTTATGCATTTCTTAATTTAATTGCTCTTTTTATTTTCTGTACATGCATGCTTTTATTGTGCTAATTAGTTTGCTGTAGCTTAGTTGTTTTGATTTTCTTTTGCAGGTTAGATGTTGATACATATTAACATGCATTGATTTTATACACTAGGAAAAGGCTTGCAAGTCTCTCTCTCTTAATACTAACCCCATATGTAGTTAGATTATGCTTTCTTTTATGATTTTACAGTTAAGTTTAAAACCAATTTTTAATTAGATAGAACATAGTTTTTAATTTGGGTTTTCTTTTGATAGGGATTGATGGATGGATAGAGTTAATTTCAGCTTTTTATTATAGATTGTTTACTTCAGTTTTATATCAGATTTCATTTAATTAGTTGTTGGTTAATATAGATTGTTAATTTACTTTTTAATATCATAGTTTAATTTCTGTTTTTAATTATCTCCTTATTGCAATTTGAATGGTTAGAGTAGACATAGCATAGTTCTGTTTTACACAATTTCTTTTCCTAGAATTAAAATGCAATTACATTTCTTAGTTAATGGTTGAATCTAGTTTTGCTTACATAGTGTAGAAGTATAATGATGATCTCGTTATGTTGTTGACGGTTTATACATGAATATGTAGGGTATTTAACATTATTTTTGTCATGGCTAAGTTTTCATTGGATTGTTTACTCCATACCTTTCATTTTGCCATTGAGATTAGTATTGAGCTTATACCATTGGAATTGTCCTTTGTTGTCAAGTGCCATCGAGATATTGTCTGACACCGAAGACATTCACACAACCACCAACATTAAGTTTGAATTGTCATAGGTTAAAGAATAGTTTTCCTGCTTTCATAGATATAGTCTCTTGCTTTCATAGCTTAGGAAATAGTCTTATTTACTGTTGTAGGGTAGATAGACTTTGCTTTGATAGATTAGATAGTAGTTTGCTTATCATAGATTAAGAATTAGTTGTTAGTCTTTCTTTCTTTCAATAGAATAGATTTCCTTTCATGCATTGCATTGAGCATTTAGTCCAGTTGCCTCTTAGATTTCCTTTCACGCATTAGAAATAGTTTTTCATTGAGCATTTAGTCCACTTGCCTCTTAGGCTAGATAGTTGTTCAATGAGAAGTTTTACTTTGATTACTTGCAGTAGTTAGCTGCCTTTGCTTACTTGTCTTTTGCTTTAGTAGGTTAGTTAGGCACCTTTGTTTACTTGTCTTTTGCTTTAGTAGGTTAGTTAGGTGTCTTTGCTGCTTGTCTATTTTCTTTAATAGGTTAGATAGGTGCTTTTGCTTACTTGCTTATTTATTTGCTTTCATAGGGTAGATGCTCATTGAATGTAGGTTGGCAAGTTAAAGAAGTTTGATTTTGTCATTTACTTATTATGCTTAGCAGTTTGCTTTTGCTTATTGTTAAATTAGTTTGCTTTTGCTTATTGTTAAACTAGTTTGCTTTACGTAGAGTTTTCATTTGCTTTCTTAGGAACTATCCATCGACCCTTGGCCCAAAAGTACTTAGGTTACCTAGTTTCATTTTTCTTAGTAAGGTTTGCTCATTAGATAAGCTTTGCTTGAGTAGATTAACCTTAGATAGTTTCCTTCCTTAGTTAGACTATACTCCTACCAACCTTCTACCTTTGGCATATATTTTTCTACAACTCTAAGTTTACTTACCCCGGGTTGACAATTTAATTAAGGGTTTTTAAGTGTCCTTTTTAGTGCATATATAACACCCATCAATAACCAATTGCATATGTCTCCACTTCAAAGGGATTTTACAAGTTAGACAATGTGAGATCTAGTGCTTGAATGATCTTTCATTTCATCTCGTCGAAAGCTTTATGTTGATTCTTTTCGCATTGAAAACTCTTACAGCTCGATGTTATGACATGGTGTGGTGCAACTATCGCTGAAAATGATGCTATAAACTTCCATAGTTATTTTGTTTCCCCAACAAAGCTCCTATATTTAGTGACATTAGTAGGAACCAACCATTTTATGATGGCATCCATCTTTGCAAGATCTATCTTGAGCTCCTCTCCACCGATCACATACCCCAAATACACCAATGACTGTCGAGAAAAATCACATTTCTTGAGGTTTTCCAATAGATGGTGCTTTTTTAGAGTCACTAACACCTGCATAAGATGTGAGATGTGCTCCTCCTATGTAGAGATATGAATCGATATATCATCGAAATACACTACAACAAATGAATCTAAATATGGGCGCCATACATCATTCATCAGTCTCATAGATGTAGCTGGTGGATTGCATAAACCAAATGGTGTGAATGCAATATTATAGGTGTCTTCTTCTTTGACACGTACTTGGTGGTATCTCGATTTGATATTTGGCTAGAAATTAAAAGAACAATCAACTCTATTTTCATAACTTCCTGGGAAATCTATTTGGAACCTCGACTTCCCGAGGCTATAAGTTGAGATCCAAACCTCCAAATTTCACTCAAGACGACTTGTTAGAAATCCAGAATAATGAAGATTATTTCTAGAATGGTTTCCATGGTTGAGAAATCACTTATCATGCTCATAAAATTATAAGACAGTTGACGTTTTTGAGGCAATCGACTTCAAATTTTGGAAATAAAAGTTTATTAAATAAGTTTTATAAAAGGGCAAAGTGCATCCCACTTGGAGGCACAAATTTCAATGAACTAATTCATTAATGAGTGTTTAATCAAGAATTGATTTAAATGATATACTTTTTATTCCAAAAAGAAGAAGTACATGGGAAAATTCCAAAAGAACAAAAACCCCAATTGCTAGGGCAAAGCATTTCAAAGAAGCATTGGGAGCATATTTAAAAGGAGGAGAGCACCATCAAAGAAAGGGTTAGATTATTATAATACTATTTGTTCAACATTCAGTATGCAACCGATTTTCTCATTTGCAAATACATATCTCCATTTTCTTTCTTCTTCATATGTTACACGATTTCTCTCAAAGCTTTGTGTTTGTATGTCTAAGACTGAGCATAAGGCCGAGTTTGAGTGTTTTTATTTTATTCTTCTAGGCCTATGTCTAAAATATCAATAGGAGTATTTTACAACCATATATATGACGGATTATGTAAACCAGTATTGTCTAATTGATTCATGGAGGTTTAGTCCTTGCGTTTGAAAGACTTTATTTCTGAGCATTAGTCAATCAATTTACTGAAATGCCTTGTAGTGTGAAATATATTTTATGTATAAAACTCCCTAGTGAACTATTTCGGGGCATAACTTTAATGATTCCTCAGACTTTAAGATTTATGAGTATGATATTTTTGGAGTGTGCTCATCATACTTTTCCATTTTTAAATGCAATACTCATTTAAAGTTCTCTGAAGTGATCAACCCCACTTCACTCTTTTTCTTGTAAGAAAATATGGTTGTATCTTCTGCTTGCATGTGTTTCAAAGTGATGTTATAATGAAGTTAAGCACATATTTATTTTGATATTGAAGTCTTTATTATCTTTTTATTGTTAATAAGTTGCTTGGTCCATTTCCAGGAAAATGTTGCAGTCAAGGAGAAATATGGTTATCAAGAACCATTTTATATAAAAATTAAAGCAATAAGGGATTTGGGGATTGTTATTTGACAGTCTAGTCCAAGAATATTAGCCACATCTTCCAGACAAAGAGGAGTACCACCTCTTTAAAAACACAGGGGGATTTTATCCTCATGATGTTATCTTAAAGACCATAAAACAACCTTTTAGATCAACATTTTTGGCGACCATACTGGGGAACGATTTATTGTCAAGAAATATGATACTTTTTAGGATCATATATTATTGGAAAACTAGAAGTTGTCTGGTTCAAATTTTGAAAAAATATTTAGAGATTGATTTAAGATGAATTGGGTTCTTGAAAACCTCATTCGAGGAGCACCAAATGGCCTTGAAAATATGTTATTACAGTGCCAGGAACAATTTAGTTATGCCAACTTTTGAAAAACCAAAGAACCATCCAAGATTTGGGAAGATGAGCTCCCTGACGACTTTATCATTAAAACTCCAGATTTTGAAGAAATATGCCCTGGCGACTCCACCAAAAAGATTTTAGAATTTCAAGAAGATCCATATGATGACTCTTTAGATGAGTTTCTTTCATGTTGTGATGACATTTCATCTTCCCCACCAAGCCCGAGAAAAGTTGTTCAAGTTCTAGTAAAGGGAGAAGGTACCCAAAGAAAGAAACAGTTGCACATAAGTCCACTCAATTTGCAAGGAGAAGGTCATCTGTTACCAAATATTTCCATGGATAAATTTCTCATGTTCTTCATAAATACTTCAGAAGATGAAAAAAAGAATTTGGTCAAGTTCGATAGTGCTTGTGATATTTATAATGTGGCTGAAGATAATGTTGCATGCCGTTTGTTTATATTAACTCTAAAAGGAAGTGCACATGAAGATTTCATTCAATATACTCATGTGGAAAATGTTGCAACAGGTTTGCAATGGCCACATATTGATAATGGAAAGTCACAAGAACATTGGCAACAATAAAAATTGGTGGAAGAAATTAATCTTGAGAACAATGATGGGCAAGATTTCCATTGCATGAAGGAAGATTTCTTTCAGGATATTACCAATGAATAAAAATATTGGACGTGGTTGGGGATAATAAGAAATATGAAAATATTTTCAAATGGGAAACTTCTCATCCAACCAAATACTGCAACACTCATGAGCAATCGAGATTTGATTTTATTGAATCATGGTTCCAAAGCATTGTTATCCAAGCAATGAAATCAGATTTTGGGCACATTTGGCTCAATTTTACTTCAATACACTTTAGACATGATTTTGATTCCTTGATAACATCCCTTATATGTTCCCCAATTATTGAGTTCATTCCACATATCAATTGGATGGCTGAATGGCTCCATTGGAAATCTACTTACACTTGAAAAGTGTCCCTTTCCTCCAAGTAGGTCAAAGTAGGTAGATCTTGTTTGTACATAAGTTTGGTTCTTCAAATCAAAGTTTTGCATAATAAAGTAGTTGCTAAATAAAGATAATGTTTGCATATGACTCCATGGCCTAATGGACGAGGAATTACAAGAATTTATTCTAAATATGACTCCATATCCCAATGGAGAAGGAAGTCAGACCAAGATTCTGGATTCTTAATAACCCACAGGGGGTTACTGTCCCACAGTTGGATCCATATGTTGATGTGTTTTCCTAACACCCATCAACTAAGTGATTGGGGTAAATATGTAAAACTATTTACCTTTCAATTAGAGATCAGTTTTTTTTCGAACTTGGAAAGTTATAAATAATCTTCAACTGTTGATCGTGAAGACCCAACAAGTTTGGATTCTTAGCAACCCATAGGGGGTTACTATCCCACAGTTGGATCCATATGTTGATGTGTTTTCATAACACCCATCAACTAAATGATTGGCGTAAATATGTGAACCTATTTACCTTTCAATTAGAGATCAATTTTTTTTCGAACTTGGAAGTTCCAAATAATTTTCAATTGTTGATCGTGAAGACCCAACAAGTATCCAATTAGATTAAGCTCTCCAGTCCTTCATCATGAAAAACTAACAGAGATGGTTTCTCTTTTAAACAAAAGAGAAGAAAAGAAGAGATACTAAAAGAAGGAACATACTTATGTTAATATTCTCACTAAATAGCCCCATGTCTCAACTTCATTCAACACTTTACCGAATCTAAAAAAAATATCATATGCCCAAGATATGCCATTTTTCTCCCACAAACTGCTACCCCATACATAGCCATTTTTCCATTTTCCTTATTCTCCACTCTCCACACTTTATACTTAGCCATTTTTCCTTCTTTCCACTCTACTCTCCTTCCTCACTACTCTCCATACTTAGACATTTTTCCATTCCTCCACACCATTTCCATACTTAACCATTTTCATACTTAACCCATTTTCATTTTCATTATAGAATTAGTCATTTTCATAATTCATTTCCACGTTCACAACACTTAGTCATTTTTCTTGACTTACCACATTTTACTCTTCGTACACTTAGTCATTTTTTTGAACACTTAGTCATTTTTCATGAGTTACCACGTTTTACTCTTCTTACACATAGTAATTTTTCATGACTTACCACATTTTACTCTTCTTACACTTAGTCATTTTTGCGACCGCTTAGTCATTTTTCATGACTTACCACATTTTACTCTTCTTACACTTAGTATTTTTTATGCCTTATGGTAGTCCTGATACGGGAGACCAACACGTTCCTATCCCACATTTCCCTATGTCCCGTGTCCCGCAAACCCATGACCCTCAATTTGCACCTCTATCTTCCACGTTACCCAAATTTCACTCTTCATGACTTTAGTCATTTTATAAGGTTTTACACTCAGTTTTACCGAGTCCTATACTTAGTTTATTTTTGACTTTTGATTGCGACCCACATGAATTATCACCCTCATGACTTAATTGCACCTCTATCTTCCATGTTACCCAAATAACACTCTTCATGAATTAGTCATTTTACTGGGTTTTACACAGCTTTTACTGAGTCCTATACTGAGTTTATTTTTACTGGGTTTGACTTAGTCATTTTACTGGATCTTACACTCAGTTTTTATTGAGTCCTATACTTAGTTTATTTTTGAATTTTGATTACAACATGCATGACTTCTAACCTGCATGACTTATCACTTGAATCACATGACTTATCACTTATCACCCACATGACCTATCTTATTTTACTCACTTTTATACTTAGTCTATTTTTCAATTGCGGATGAAGGAGTTGGTCATTTCATTTAATTTTTTAATATTATTTCTCATCCTAAGTTTATTTCCCCTTTTTATGGACCTATACCTGGGTGACACATGGAAACAATATGAACCTATCATATGTTGACACATGGAAGTGAGGTGGACCTACCCCCAAGTGACACATGGATGGAAAAATATGAATAGACAATGACATGGCAGGTGATTGGGTGACCATAATGTTACCAAGGCATGAATTTTTCTAAGGCACAAGAGCTACACTAAGGATTCCATAAGCTCCTTTCTTTCACACATGAATTATAAGGGAGGTGTATTCATTATAAATACTATTTTTTTCCCTTCCCAAATGAACGTGGGACTAAAAAGAGGAGGAATCAAATCAAGGGACATGATTTACCCACGAACCAGATTGATGGTAGTTGAGCCTCCATCTTCTAGAGCTCATAACTCTTGATCTAGACGCCTGTTTTGGGAAAACGATACCTCGTTGGAAAGGTAATTTGACAAGGAAGATCATGGGTCATGTTTAAGTTGCTAAAATTTTCCATAATTATTCTAGAAATTAAAAGAACAGTCAACTCTCTTTTCATATCTTCCCGGGAAATCTATTTGGAACCTCGACTTCCTGAGACTATAAGTTGAGATCTAGAGCTCCAAATTTCGCTCAAGATGACTTTTTAGAAAGATAAATAATGAGTATTATTTAGAGAATGGTTTCCATAGCTGAGAAGTCACTTATCATGCCCAAAAACTTAAAATACAGTCGATGTTTTTTAGGCAGTCAACTTCAAATTTTGGAAATAAAAGTTTATTAAATAACTTTTATAAAAGGGTGGAGTGGGTCCCACTTGCAGGCAAAAATTTCAATGAAATAATTCATCAATGAGTGTTTAATAAATCATTGATTTAAAGGATCTAATTTTTATTCAAAATAGAAGAAGCACATGTGAAACTTCCAAAAGAACAAAAACCCTAATTGTTAAGGAAACACATTTCAAAGAAGAATTGGGAGCATATTTAAAAGGAGGAGAGCACCATCAAAGAAAGGGTTATATTATTAGAATACTATTTGTCCATCCTTTAGTATGTAACCAAATTTCTCATCTGCAAATATAGATCTCCATTTTCTTGCTTCTTCTTTTGCTACACAATTTCTCTCAAAGCTTTGTGTTTGTATGTTTGAGACTGACCATAAGGTTGAGTTTGAGTGTTTTTCTTTTATTCTTCTAGGACTCTGTCTAAAAGATAAATGGGAGTATTTTACAACCATATATATGATTGATAATGTAAGCCAAGGTTGTCTAATTGATTCATGGAGGTTTATTCCTTGCGTTTGACATGCTTTATTTCTGAGCATTAGTTAATCAATTTACTGAAATGCCTTGTAATGTGAAATATATTTTATGCATAAAACTCCCCAGAGAACTATTTCGGGGCATAACTTTAATGATTTCTTAGAGTTTGATATTTCTGAGTATGAGATTTTTGTAGTGTGTTCATCATATTATTTTCCATTTTTAAATGCAATACTCATTTAAAGTTCTATGAAGTAATCAACCCCACTTCACTATTTTTTTTGTGAGAAAATATGGTTGTATCTTCTACTTGCATGTGTTTTAGAGGGATGTTATAATGAAGTTGAGCACATGTTTATTTTGATATTGAATTATTTCTTATATTTTTATTGTTAAGAAGTTGCTTGGTCCATTTCTAGTCAAATGTTGCACTCAAGGATAAATATGGTATCAAAAATAATTTAATATAAAAACTAAAGCAAGAAGGGATTTGGGGATTGTTGTTTGACAGTCCAGTCCAAGAATATCAACCACATATTTTAGACAAATAGAAGAGTACCACCTATTTAAAAACGTAGGGGGATTTAATCCTCATGATGTTATCTTAAAGACCATAAAATAATATCATAGATCAACAATCCTCTACATAACTAATAGGGTAAAACTAGGGATTAATGAGGGTTTTGAAATCCTCCCACTTAGTTACTGGTGGATCACTGATCCATGTGGATATTGGTGGCCACCCACCTTTTCCAAATGGCTCAAAACAGTTTTCTGGCCATTTTGGCCATTTACTATTTTTAGCAGGTTTTAACTTCTAGGGCCATTTTAAGGGTCCAAATGAAGGTTTTTTGAGATCGAGGTTATCAATGATAGTTGAAAGAATTATTGAGCCCCCAAAATGAATCTCC